>VDFB02093339.1:0-16273 GCA_007258455.2 Sequoia sempervirens
TGGAGGGAGAGAGAGGGAGGTGAGAGAGAGGTGAGATAGAGAGTAGTAAAGATAGTGTGGTAGGGAGTGATAGAGGGATATGTGTGTAAAGAGGGATAGGTGAGATAGAGAGTAGAGAGAGATAGAGATAGAGGGAAGGAGGGAGGGTGGGCGAGAGAGGGGAGGAAGGGAGAGGTAAAGAGGGATAGGTGAGATAAAGATAAGTAGAGAGAGAATGGTGACATATAGAGGAGAGAGTTACAAAGAGGGAAAGAGATAATGGTGAGATGGAGAGGAGAGAGTGAGAGAGAAAGAGGGTAAGGGAGGAGTGAGAGAGAGCAAGAGAGAGAGGTAGAGGGAGGGAGAGGAGAGATAGAGAGTAGATAGGGGAAAAGGTAAAGAGGGAGAAATATAGTGAGCGAGAGAGAGGGCTAGGGGAGATAAAGATAATTAGAGAAAGAAGGAGAGGTAGAGAGAGAGACGTAGAGAGAGAATAAGGGAGGGAGAGAAGCAAGATAGAGAGGTGTAGAGAGAGTGGTAGGGAGTGATGGATGGAGAGGTAGGTAGAGAGAGAAGGAGAGGGAGATGTATGGAGAGAGAGAGAGAGAGAGAGAGAGAGAGAGAGAGAGGTGAGAGAGAGGTGAGAAATTTTTTTGGTGTAAAATATTAGAATTATTAGATTTTGTTACCTATCTATGAATAAAAATTATTGGAGTGTGAGTTTGATATTTTTTGAAGATCTAAATAGTCAAGCTTGGTAAATAAAAATTATGTCAGATAATATTAGTCCAGAACAAAATGAAGAGACACTTGATAGATTGTGGTCTAGATTGAAAAGAAAGGGTGATGGGAAATGTTTTTTTCCTTGCAATAATTCCAAGGGCTTAAAGATGAGATGACTTTTAATCACAACAACTGAGAAACATTGTAGGCAGCATGGTCACGTTGAAGGGGGGCTTGATTATCGTCCATTGGTAAGTTGTTCATTATATGTGTTTACATTGATTGAATTTGTAAATGTTTATATCTATTTTAACATGGTATATATAATCACTTGATCATGATCATGGTTTATTTCCAGCTATCACATAGTAAAATCTTTGTGGGGTGATGGTGGGATTATCATGATCCTGTAGAATGTTTTGTACACAAACATGGACTATGAATATCAAAGATGAAGTTAATGATCCTATGGAAGAAGATGATCATGCACTAGAAAATATAGTTGAAGATGAGATGGTACCTAATACATTGATCCATGAATACATTTATGGTAGAGCTGATCATGATGATCAAGATGACTTTGATGATGTTCATGATTTACATGTACTTGAGAAGGCATATGAGCCCCTTTATGAAGGCTCCCAAACAACTTTTCTCTCTATTGTATTGTTGTTGTTAAACTTGAAGGTTATGAATGGTTTATCAAACATAGCAATCTCACGGATGTTAAGGTATGTCATATATGTCATTTTTTTCATCTATTTTAATTGTTGTTAGTTCATCACTAGTAAATAAAGGATGTAGAAAGAGGGAGAGAGGAGATAAAGATAAGTAGAGAGGGAAGGAGAGTAGAGAGAGAGAGGAGAGATAGAGAGAAGTAGAGAGGGAATGAGGGAGGTGTAAGGAAAACTAGATGCATAAAACAATTCTCCTAATGTCAATACCTCAGGAAAGAATGCAAAAGTACTTTTAATTTTTCAATTACAGTCAAATTGAGATGTACTATGAGATAGATTACAGAAACAGAGTATTTAGACAAACACACATGAACACCAGATATACGTGGGAAAACCCTTACGGGAGAAAAACCCACCACACCAAGAGAAATCACTTTGTATTACAGTAATCAAAGTTACATACAATTCCATACTTATCTTTCTAGTGTCATTAAACAGCAGCATTCATCATGTACATTCTTCGAACAGAAAACTTCCAGGTTACAACCTTTACAGATTTTTAATCCTTCACTGATACAGTTTGAATTCTTCACACTTCACTGTTGATCGAACTACAATACAACATCAAAACATCTGTAACTTCTGACTATAACCATGGTGTTCTCTGACTATCAAGCTCCCTCACAGAAACGTCTCAATGAACATACTCCCAATGGTTCCAATTCGAATCTTCTGATTCGTCCACGTGATGCCACATCAGAAGTCATACTCGGTCAACAAAATTCGTATTGCATTGGAATCTTGGTGAGACACTAACGGTGTCTCGCCGATGCCACATTGAACTCATATCATAGTCGCCAAGAGTTATTGTAGTCGCCAGGACATTCTATCGAGTTACAAGAGTTTCATCGAGTCACCAAGAAATCATCCTGACTTATCACTTTTTCCAGAAGGTCATAGCAAATCACTAAGGTTACACCGAAGTTTCCATATCTACCGAGCACCAAAATGAAGTCGGAAAGACTCACATCTATCATCGAGAGTTCATACCGATCTTCATATGCTACTCCGAAGTGTTCACCTGTCGCCAAAACATTTTTCCATCGCTGAGAGAACTTACCGATTTATATATGTTCCACCGAAGACTAACTATCACCAAGAGTTACCCCGATAGCCATCGGCTATCAGCAAGACAATAGCTTATCGCTCAGACCTCATAATGAAGTCTAAGAGTTATATCGATAACTCCCAAGTAGTCCCTATTAGCATGACTCTCATCTATTGCTAAGACCTTTCACCGATAGCTTTGTGTTATATCGAAGATTTTAACACTTGAGTCTTTCATCGCTAAGACATAGTCACTTTAGTAGGACATCATACCGATGGAATTTCCTTCAGCTAAGTCTCCCCGATGAAACAAACCAAATAGACATGGTCGACATAACCTTTGCTTTCATGATGACATCTTACCGAGTGAATATAGGTTCCTCCGAAGACCTTAATACATACACTATCGGTGAGAGATAAACACTTTGCTGAGAGATCTTAGCGAGAACCATAAGCTTCACTGAAGATCACAGTTGCTAAGAGTTCGCCAATAAACGAATGAATGGCCTTTTGGCCAAATCTCTCCTGAGCGTTATGAGGTCACAATGAACACACCTTGCTACAGCGATAGACTCCACGGTAAACCTTTCAGAAAGAATTCTTCAGGGTCATAGCGACCTGTTCAGAATTTGATAAAACAAACTGCTAGTCGGCCAGACAATCAGAATGTCACACCGACATTGCTCTAAAGGAGGTTTCAGCCTGTAATGTTTGAGGCACATATTTCCAACAATCTCCCACTTGAAGAAGATCATTCAGGCACCTCCAAAGCATGCAAAAATTACTTTACTGAAAATCATGGGCACTAAGGCCCATTGAACTGGCACACCACCTTAACTTGTCTATGCTCACTGGCTTCGTCAATGCATCTGCAACATTCTCCAGAGTATCAAATTTTTCCAAACTGACCTTTCCATCCTCAACCATATCTCGTACAAAGTGGTACTGTACATCAATATGTTTCATCCTGGCATGGAAAGTTGGATTCTTTGCTAGAAAATGGCACTCTGACTATCACAAAAGATTGTTATTTCCCCTGCATCAAAACCAATGTTAAAACACAAACGTTTTAACCATACTGCTTCTTTACAAGCATGGGTAGCTTCCATGTATTCAGCCTCTGTAGTGGACAAAGCGACTACAGCCTGCCGCTTACTCATCCAACTCATTGCACCACCATTCAACATGAAAACCTATCCACTAGTGGATCTCCTGCTATCAATGTCCCCTGCCCAATCAGAGTCTACATAACCACGAATGTTGAGAGTCCTCTGTGATTCAACCAAATTCCCATGGTAACACAAAGAAAAATATGAAGTTCCCTTCAAATACCTAAACACCCTCTTCACAACATCCCAATGTTCTTCCTGGATTAGCCATAAATCGACTAAGTACTCCCACTGCTTGGGCAATGTCTAGTTGTACAGACCATTGCATACATATACTGCCTACTGCACTAGCATAGGGTACATTGGTCATGTCCTCCATCTTAGTAGGAGATTTTGGACAGTCCTCAATAGATAGCTTCATTCCCTGCAAGACTGGAACCACTAGCTTTTTGCAATTATTCATACAAAATCTCTCAAGAATAGTCCTGATATACTTACTCTGATTGAGCCATAGTTTTCTATTCTTCCTATCCCTAGTTATCTCCATCCCCAGAATATACCTTGCTGCACCAAGATCCTTCATTTCAAACTTAGCAGACAACTGAGACTTAAGATCAGAAATCATTAGCTTACTATTGCCTATGAACAACATATCATCAACATAGAGAGAAATAACAAGTACTCAATCACTTTCAGCTTTATAATATACATAGTGATCAGATTTTGATCTCACAAATCCCAAAGACAATACAAAAGTATCAAATTTCTAGTACCACATTCTAGGTGACTGCTTTAACCCATAGAGAGACTTCTTTAATTTGCATACCAGTTTTTCTTTACCTTTCTCAACAAAGTGCTCAGGCTGGGATATATAGATTTCTTCTTCAAGATCACCATGAAGAAATGTTGTCTTCACATCCATCTGCTCAACCTCTAAGTCATACACTGCAAGTGACAAAAGAAATCTATAGATGTCAGCTTTGCTACAAGAGAAAATATTTCCCATAATCAATTCCCTCTACCTAGGAATAACCCTTTGCAACCAATCTCACCTTGTACTTTTCTACACTGCCATCCGCAATTTTCTTCTTAAATACCCATTTGCAGCCAACAGCCTTTCTGCCTTTAGGCAAGGGCACCAGACTCCAGGTTTCATTCTTTTCTAATGATGCTATCTCTTCATTCATGGCTTCCAACCAAGAGTCTGAATCAAACATTTTAAATGCCTCTTTCACAGTCCTAGGCTCATCAGAGGTAGAAATTAAAGCATAGGCACAAGTAGAATCAATCAAAGAGAACCCATACCTATCTAGTTGTTTTCTTTCATGGGTTGACCTCCTCACTTGCTAAGGCTGAGGTTGAGGTTCTTCTTCTTCAAAACTATCTGAACTACTTGAGCTCTCCTTAGTTTCAGGTACATTTTGAATTTTCAATTCCTCTTTCTCTGGTGTAGGAGGAATTAATGCTACATCCTTATTATTTTCTGACTTTGTCTCTGACTGCAGATCCAGAGTGGAAGGTTTTAGCTTATGAAAGATTACACTTCTATTGTATACAACCTTCTCTATATCAGGATTCCAAATCTTGTATCCTTTTATGATAGCACTATAGCCAATAAAAATAAATTTGACAGCCTTGTTCTCTAGTTTAGATCTTTTCACATCCGGCACATGAGCATATGCCTCACAGCCAAAAACACGAACATGTTTAAGAGAGAGATTCTTACCAGACCATGCTTCAAAAGGTGTTTTCTCAACAAGAGCAGAATTTGGAGAATGACTTATTAGGTAACATGTAGTAGATATAGCTTCAACCTAGAATTTCTCCTCCAAGCCAACACTACTGAGCATACTTTGTGCTCTCTCCATTACTGTCCTATTGAACCTTTCTGCAACTCCATTTTGTTGTGGAGTATAAGGTGTAGTATTGTGTCTTTTAATTCCATGTCTTTATAGTATCTTTCAAATTCATCAGAACATAATTCACCACCATTATCAGTCCTTAAGCATTTTATTTTTCTATCAGTCTAATTTTCAACAAGATTTTTAAATTCTTTAAACCGACTGAATACTTTTGATTTACTTTTTAGAAAATATACAAATTCTCTTCTTGAATAATCATCAATGAACAACACGTAGTATCTTGACTTAGACAAAGAAGGAACATCCACTAGACCAAATACATCTGAATGAATATAATCTAGCAAACTAGAAGATTTATGAGGACTGGAATAAAAAGAAACACAGTGCTGCTTTCCATATATACAATGCTCACAAAATTCAAATTTCAGATTATAGTCTTCAAGCCCCTCAACCAAGTTTTTATTCTTCAAGGTTTTTAAACCTTTTTCTCCTATGTGGCCTAACCTATGATGCCAAAGCATAGTATTCTCTGCAAGAAGTTTTACTTCCATAGAGTTTACATAATTAGGGATATTTCCCTCTTTGCCTCCATGAGTAGCTTTCAGTGACTTTCCAGAGACACCGTTACATTGAACAACATGTGCATCCAACTTGCACAGGGTACCAATTTGAGCACCTCTAGCCAACACCATTGAACCTCTAGTCATCTTGTAGCCATTTCTAGAGAATGTGACTTATACTCCAATATCATTCAGCATACTTATAGAAAGTAAGTTTTGAGCCAGACCTAGTATATGCATTACATTATTGATTCCCTTCACTCTACCATCAGGGAATTGTATTCTAACTCTTCCACAGCCAACAATATCTAAAATTAAGTCTCTTGCCAAGTACACCTTTCCACCATTGTATTTTTCATACTTTGTGAACCATTCTCTATGAGATGTCATGTGGAAAGATGCTCCAAAATCAATCAGTCAGACATCATCTGATGCTTGAGTATCCAAGGCTACAATGAAGGCGTCACCATCACTATGAGAAGAACCATTATCAGAAGACCCCTTCTACTTTTTCTCCTCTTTACAATCCTTTCGGACATGACTAGGTTTCCCACAGTTCCAACACTTCACCTTGGACTTCTTGCCAGGAGACTTTGATCTCCCCTCTAATTTTGATTTGGACTTCTTGTCCTTCTTTCCTTTCTCCTTTAACCTTCCTCTAAAAACAAGGGCCTCCTTCGCCATCTCAGAAGATTTCCTTCTTCTTTCTTCTAATAGCAAAGAACCAACAACATCTTCCATCTTAAAACTGGATGTTGTACTCTCAATAGCCATCACTAGATGATCCCATGAGTCTGGAAAATAACACAATAATAGCATACAGTGATCCTCTTCTTCAATCTTCACACCAACATATGTTAATTGAGCAAGCAACATATTAAATGTGTTCGAATGATCAGCCATAGACCCTCCTTCCTGCATTCTCAAAGAATATAGCTTCTTCCTCAGGAACAGTTTATTCACCAAGGACTTCCCCTAATAAATAGACGCCAGTCTCTTCCACAAAGAAGAGGTAGTCTTCTCCTCATGCACATTCAAAAGTATTGAGTCTACCAAACAGAGCCTTATTAGCCCCTTAGAATTTCCATCCACAAGGTCCCAATCTTCTTGATTCATGCCTGTAGGTTTAGTTCCAAACACTGCAAGCCATAGATCACGATCAACTAGAGGATCCTCCATCTTGAGTTTCCACAACTCAAAGTTACTATCCTTGAACTTTTCTATTTCAAACTTTCTAGATGTGCTAGCCATCTCAACCTGTAAGGAGAAATAACAAACTCTACAAGACTCCCACTGAATAGAATTGACTCAAAAAACCCAACGTACCCACAAGGATAACACAACTGGCCAGGCTCTGATACCACTTGTAAGGAAAATCAGATGCAGAAACAATTCTCTTAACATCAATACTTCAGAGAAAAATGTAGATTTACTTTTAATTTTTCAATTACAGTTCAACTAAGATGCACTACAAAGTAAATAACAGAAACAGAGTATTTGACAATCACACAGGAACACTAGATATATGTGGGAAAACCCTTATGGGAGAAAAACCCACCACACCAAGAGAAGTCACTTTGTATTACAGTAATAAAGATTACATACAAGTTTCAAACTTATCTTTCTGATGTCTGTTTACAATAGCATTCACCATGAACAATTTTGTATAGGAACCTTCAAGTTACTATCTTTATAGATTAGAAAACATTTACTGATCATACAGCCACCCAGCAATCTGTCGATCCAACCAAACGATCACAATCTGCAATCACAGATTATAACCATGTCATTCCATGTCTGTCAAGCTTCCTCAAAGAACTGTCACAATGAACTACCTTCTAACTATTTAGATTCGGCTTCTCCTACTAGTCCACGAGACTCTACATAGGATGGTCAAACTGTCAAAAGAATTCGCACTAGGTTGGCATCTCGGTGAGACACTAATAGTGTCTCGCCGCTGCCACATAATCTTCATATCAATATCGCAAAGATGTTTCAACGAGCTTACAACATGTATCGGCTTCAGTTTTCCTTTTGGCAAGAGTATCACTTTTTCCAAGACATCCCAACAAGCCTCCTTGTGTTACATCGAGTTCAAGAGATTATCGCTAAAGCATTCTTATGTTGCCAGGAGATCATACCGAGTTCCATATGTTATACCAATACTAGTGTTCTTATTGGCCAGACAATTGTCTTTCACTAAGACCATATATCGAGCCATTAAAGTTACTCTGAAACCCCTAGACATACTGAGCACTAAGTAGAAGTCAGCAAGACTCTTGTCTATCACTAAGAGGTTTCTCTGAGATCTCATATGTCACTCTGAAACCATCAACAATCACCAAGACACATCACCTTTTCCGAGAGATCTTATCAAACAGATATAAGTTACACCGATGCCCACCGTTCACCAAGAGCTATATCGAAGACATCAACATCATTGGCGAGACATTCTAGTCTCGTTAAGACTTCTCTTTGAGACTCTTTTTGTTACCCTGATGGCTTTAAACCAAATGCTATCGGTGAGACTTTAACTCTTCGCTGGGACTTCTCACTGAGCCGCTATAGGTTATCTCGAAGCCCGTGGTCACCATGAGTCTCCCCAGTTTACAATTGAATGGCCTATCGACCAAAGAACTCCACACGATAAGAGGTCATAGTGAATACACTATGTCACAGCAAAGGCTCCAAAGAATAAGTGTTCGGCAAGACTTCAACAAGGTCACAACGACTTGTTCAAAATAGAATGTATCAAAGCTGCTAGTCGGCCAGACATGATAGATGTCATACCGACTTTGCTATAATGGAGGTTTCAGCCTGTGATTATTGAGGCATACTTTTCCAATAGCTCATATTGAGATTTATGTGACATTATGAAAGATATCATAATGGAGTATCAAGCAATAGATGCATGTCCCAATGATTATATTATATATCATAAACAACAAGAATTTGCAATAGAATTCATGGAATGTCATATCAGTAGATATCGAACTGATCAACTAACAAAAAGGTGCCTTACAAGGTTCTTCTTTATATTCTCATTATTCCACGTATGCAACGATTATTTAGGTGTGAAAGCTTAGCAAAATTTATGGATTACCATGCATGAAATAGAAGTGGATATGACATTCTTCGAATGCTTGTGGATGGTTCTCCATTTAGGGACATGGAGGAAAAATGGCCACACTTTAAAGAAAAATGTTGTAATCTCAAGCTTTCATTGTGAGTGGATGGTGTCAATCCATTTGGAGAGCTGAGATCTATTTACTCAGTGTGGCCTATTTTTGTTATCAACAATAACATTCCTCCATGGATGTCAATAAAGAGGGAGCACATAATGTTGTCAATGATTGTTCCGTGCATTTTAATTAATTTTCTTTAATCCTAGTAGCATCTCACGTCTTATTTAGTTGCTCTAATGATCTATATTTTCTATCTAATAGCCGCGTACATTAATTTAAATATACTGCAGGAAAAATGTATATTATATTAATTATGTAATGTTTATGCTCATCTAACTATATAAGTACCAAGTTAAAAGATCCAATGTAAGTGTATCGAAATTCTTATCAATTTTAGTTACCGTGCCATGGCGTCACTATCTATGATGTCTCTAGACCAATAGGACAAAGACAATTTCAATTCCATGTAATGCTTGTATGGACAATTCATGATTCCCCAGGGCTAACACATTTTTGTGGTATGTTATAACATTCAACTGCACTTTAATAATATTTAATTTGATGAAGTAGATATCATGCATTTTTTTAAATAATCTATTCATTATATATAATTAAAAAAAATGACATATTTAATCCAATTATAAATGATCTTGCAGGTCTTCAAACAAAGGGAAAATTTGCATGTCCAATTTTTGGTCCAAAGATGAAATCTCGTCGTTCAAAAAGTTTAGGAAAGTAGGTGTTTGATGAGTATAGGCACTCCATACAAATCATAAATATTGAACTACTGAAAAAAATCTTTTCAATGGGAAAGAGGAGACTACATCAAAACCACGAAGAATGACACCTCGCCTATGGAAGTTGGAATATAATAGAATTAATTGTCAATGTTATACGTCGAATCAAATTGTTTATCTATCATTTATGATATGTTTTGAATTTATATTTTTAATGATATTATGTTGTGTTTACTCATGTTGTAATTGACAATGATTTTTGTTATTAATTTGTTTAATTTATATGCTTCATGAAGATCGTCAAGGCATTAATGGCTAGCTTCCACAGGGCCTGAAAAGTTATCCCAGACAATTTAGTAGGTTGCCCTACTATGAGTAGCTAAAAATTGCAAGACATTTTTTGATAGCAATGCATATTGAAAGAATATAATAAAAGCAGAAAATATTGATGGAAGGTATAATAGAAAAATTGTCAAAATTTGTAGTGACATTCGTGAAGCCAATCATACAATAAAATGTCATTCAATTCAAATAGTGATGGAGACCAATGAATAGTAAGTTCCTTCCTTGTTGTCAGAGCGTTAGAAGCAATGCTATAAAAAATTCATATGAAAATCAATTTCCCCACAAGATTTGTTAAGTAACATGTTACTATAATAACAACAAAGAAAGGTGAATTTAAGTTAGATGAAAACTTGAGATGATTGGCATATACCTTCATTAAGGTAATTATTCGTATATTATATACACTTGTATAATGGGTATTTTCAAGTGTATTGTGTTTACTAATGAAAATAATGAAAGATTATTTTTATAATTGTTGCAGAATGCTCTACCTCATCTCTCCTGCATAACTTGACAACAATGTCAAGCAAGTTATATATGATCTTGGAAAATATTAGTGGGCAGCTTATGATTTTTCAATTCATTGTATACATTCCGGTAATTTCCATTTGTTTTACTGTAACATAATCAGAGTATTTTGTTAAATCTCATTAATATATTTGCACTCAACTGTAGAGATGGTTGTCAGCCCAAAGAAATCTATATAAAGAAGATATAAAATTATTGAAGAGAAAATTCCTCATCTAATGTGTGAAATGCAAAGTTTCTACCTTCAAATATTTTTTTTTCAATGTGTATAAGAACACTACCTCATACACCAAGTTGAGGAGATTGAATTGTGTGGACCTGTACACTCAAGGTCAATGTGGATGGTTGAGAGGCACTTGAAATTTTTGAAGGCTTTGGTTAGACAAATAGCACATCTTGAGGGTTATATGGTGGAGCGATATGTGGTATACCATACCATGGTGTACATTAGTTAATATCTTCCTAAGTTTTTAGCAAAGATCCATGTAGATCACATTTGGGATCCCAACTCCATTAACAAATTCAAAAGGGAGTACCTGATGGGGAAAGGTAGATTGAGGAAAGTGAGAGGTAATTAGAAGATGGTCATGGAGATTAATTGGAATACGTTTTACATATATTTTTTATGTATATTGTACTTATTTAATTTTTAATCTTCAATATACATAAATTATAAATTAAGGTTGTATACTATGGTATTTAACTAATTATACGTCGTTTGTGAATTTTAATTTTTTTTATACAGTTGGTCAAGAGTGGGATGCACTACATTTGTACATCTCCAACAATCTTGATTGGATGACGGTATGGATTGAACGATGTCAACAATCTGGTCACACATTAACATGGGAAGGTTTAGCTTCATTGGTTAAAGAAACTCATTGTAATGGAGATTCCAATGTTAAACAAAGGGAAATTGATTTAGCATATGGTTTAAGAGATAAACAGGTACATATAAATATATTAATCACCCATATTATTTAATTATTTTCAAGTATATTGATGTATATATATATATGTTGAGATTGTTTTCTTTGCATACATTCGCCAAGAATAAATATGTTTATCAACCGATGATACATAATTTTACATGTTTGATATATTGCAAGTGAAACAACACAAGGCTATGTGGGTGCAATGGTCAACTTTGAAATGAAATGTTGGATATTATAAGAAAAACTATGGTGATTCTGCATAATCAAGTACTTTTAATTATTAATGTTTTATCTAAAAGTTATACATTCAAAAGTCCCAAAAAATTGATACTATGGATTTGATGATATATACTTCAAAAAAGGACCTAGTCCTTCGATTAATATGTTCATCATCCAATGGTATAGGCTACAATTGAATGAAAATGATACTAAGAGAACTATTATTGAACATAATAATGGATTTACCATGGTTAATGCAAGGTCGATCGAGCGAGCTGTAAATGAGCCCTATGTTCTTCCAAGCCAATGTGAGCATGTATTTTACTCAAAGGTTCCATGTAAACTGGGTTGGTCATTTGTTATTAGACATGATCCAAGAGGAAGGCCGGTAAAGTATAATGTGGTGGAAGAAGAAGATACCAAAGAACTAGAAGATGAGATGCAGATGACTACTAGGATCAATCTGCTATTGATGTCCCCATGAAGATGTCAAGAGGTCCAGATCATGATGATGGTGGGAGTTAATTTTTATGAAGATGATATCCATGTGGATGATGAAATTATCGAAGCTAATATCAATGACGATGATGATGATATGACCAATCCTTACAATGTTGAATCTGGATCGGATGATATAGACCAAGAGTTCGATGAAGAAGAAGATCAATGACATTGAAATGTATAAGTTATGTGATTATATTATCTATTTGATATTAATTTCTTGATAGAATTATATTTGACTTATGTGGTTACATAATTAATTCATGATGTTTTTAATTTTTATGCTATCACATAATTAATCATGTACTTTTTAATGTTTGAAAGGTCAAAAAAATTAAACATTTCAATAGTGATGTTAACAACCTTGAAATTAGTGTGTTTTATATTTCATGTGATCATAAAATATTAAAAAGTCAGTTGTAGAGGTGGCTGTTCAATGGTTGACACATGTATGTTGCCTTTTCTGCTAATGTAAACCAAGTTTTGTCTTCGACCTACCCGCGCCTAATTCCAATCAAAGGCGCCTCAAAGGACCGGACCAACCGACAAGGACTCTTTAAAAAGCTCCTACACTTTGGGCTCCTCGCGAAGATCCATGAGAGTGGGATCCCTAATGTACGGCAACCTCTCGCATCTATTATTATAAACAAATACTAACAATAGCGTATGACTTACAGCTCAACATGACAAGATAATATCGCCAGATAAATTGGTTGTTCGCCATAGACAATATCAACTATCTAGAGCATGAGATAACTAAACACAATCCATTGTATATGATAGTCAATGATTTACAATTTGTAGCAAGCTCTAGGCAAAGACAAACAAATATTGAACTACACTAATAATTACAACTTAGATCAGTGCCATATATCCATTGCAGGAGTCAAATTCATAAGCATCTAGAGGTTTATAACAGATTTAATACATCACATATAAGATCCTCAATATTGCATTACAATTTCATCACTATGCATTCTAACCCAAGACTACTTATCAAATCCTTATACAACACATATCTGCCTATAATCCCATTCAAGCATTTTGATTAATTCCTTGAATTAAAGCTAAAATAGAATCATACACACCACAACAGTGAGATGGATAAAACAAATCTTAGTTATTTCATTCAAAGTTCAGATATGCATGTACAATGGAGAGACATGAGCTCAAATTTTTATTTCAACTCAAATGCTAGTACTGTTATACAACATTAAATCTCTATGAACTCAAAATCTATTACATAATGACTCAAAACCTAAATTGCATTTATCTCAAATGATCAGACTTAACAATTCACTCTGCAACTTCACCTAAACTCAACAAAAATTATCTAACTTGCTATCCCGTACTTCTGGCCTTGAAATCCTTCTTATAGAAAATGAAGGAGCAAACAAGCACTAGGCCAGAAAGTACACATGTCACCAGTCAATTGGAGCACCTGGTGATATTCCAAATTTTTTTACAATAGCCACCACCTTGAAAAATATTCTTGTTCATCATATTAGCTGAGGAATGTTGATGCAAAAAACAACAAGAAAATCGCACTGAGAAAGTCGTCAACACAAAACTAGAACCGTTGCAACCGCAACATCTGATCTGACACCTATTAGTAGTTCACTCCTTTTACTCCTCCTCATTCAAATATTTAGTTACCCAATTTTGGTACTCATCATCAGTTGGATAGTCAAAATTAATTACCTCATCTACCTTGTTATTATAAGGTGTGTATTTTACCGCTACCTAATTCATATCCCTTTCAAAAAATTCCAAAAATGAGATGGTACTAATGATTTTTTCCATAAAACTCACCAACAAACCATAGTCTGAGTCATCACAAATTGAATTGATTTGATCATTGATGGCCTCACTTGCTTGAGCTTGCCATTGTTGAAATGACCTAATTTTCCCCTACTCATTAATTATATCAGGTAATAATGTGTTACCCCAATCATTGAAATTCTTCACCAGCTCCCTAATCTTCCTACTCAAGTCATCTGGTAAGGTCTGAAAACCTTGCAATGATTTTACTAAAACATGAGTAGGCTTTAATGATTGGGTCCTATTATTTATATCAAACCTTGAGGCCTTATACATGATATCCAGATCACTGGCCCTAGGGATCCAATTTTCAATGATTGGTATCGCTACTTCTTGATCCCTATCAATATTCTTTATTGGTACTAACAGCAAAGAATATAAAGAATGTATAGATAGCAATTTTCTATCAAGCTTTTCATTTAAATGTCTCAAAATAGTAGTAACAATTTCCTTTTGCTTTAAGAGAAAGCCCTCGTCACTTTTCTTTAATGATGCTTGCAATTCATCAATTTTTTGCAAGAGCTGCTTATTTGTAGGATCGACAAAGCACTCTATTTTTTCTTCAACTTCATCTAAAGAAAGGGTAAGGATAGGATTCTAACTGGGAGATCCTGGTGTGGAAACAATTGGAGAAGCAGGAGGCACTGACCTTGTTGTGGAAGGTAATGTACTAGTTCCTGGAGCACTCGATGTCTCCCCAATCTGCTTATACCTAAACCTCTCCAGTTCAATTTGTAACTCAACATTTTTCTACTACATCTTGTTGTACTCCTCAATCAAAAGGCTATATTTTTCTATTAAGCTCTTCCTTTCAACTTCCTCCCTTTCAGTAGTATTTTGGGCCAATTTGGCCACATTCACAGTCAAATTAGTGGCCTCAGTGGTTGAGGTCTCTGAAGCTCTCTTTATTATCAATCCTCCCTTGAAATTTGGATTAATATCAGAAACATCTGGATTTCTCCCTTGTGGGGCCAATGCCCAAATTTCCAGAGTTTCATAGTCCTCACTAAAAGAAAAGTTTTGCAATGCTACCTTGACCTCTTCTTCAGTGTCTTGAAAGGGATTCTTAGACTTCATAATAGCATTAAAGGCTACTACATCTACAATGTCTCATTCAGGCAGAATTAATACACCAACCTGACTCACCAATTTTCTTCCTTCTTCAGGAGTGATGTTCTTGAATTCTTCCATTAATTCATATTTTACCTCCTCATCATTCTCCTGGTCTGACCTGTCAGGCCTTAGTTCTCTTCTCTGCCTACATTTATCTTGGTACTCTTCAAACTTCATCCTCCATACCAATTGCAAGAATATAGAAGTTTTTGCAAATGTATCATCATCTAGAAACTCCTTGCATGCCTCCATTCTTACATCTCGTACACTTTTATCTTTCATATCTAAATCAGATAAAACTAATTCAGCTGGCCTAGGATGGGAAGACATACCAACTTCCATGTCTCGATCAGTAACAATAATCTCATCCATCAGATCCTCCTATGGTTGATCAATTATTTGCCTCTTAGGGCTTGGCTCGGATGGTGGTGATGAGGAATTTTCTTCCAGTGATGATTCTAAATCAATAATTTTGATTGCCCCAAGCACTTTGAATTTTGGACTTAGTTGTGGAGGCACTTTCATATTTTTTTTCCTTTTCTGTCCACTTCTTCATGACTGCTACTATCCTTTTTCCTCCTATAAATGGGCCACCTTTCCATAGGTTGGTATGTTGGCCTTGTTTCAATTGGTCTCGAACCTTGTTCTTGTACACCTAGACTCAATTTTAAATTTACCTTTTTTGTCCTCAATGTGCCCATAATTTCTTTGAAGTTTCCCATCAAAAAATTAATTTTCTTATGGTGGGGACTAAACTCCAACCGTGGATCATATTTCAGATCTATTTTGTGCACAACATCTAGTAGCTTACCATAAGCTATCCATTTCTCCTTGTTCAACTCCTCTCTATTCAAATCAAATTCATTTCTAAT
>VDFB02093340.1:0-58384 GCA_007258455.2 Sequoia sempervirens
ACAAGAAAGGATTAGTGACACAATATCTAATCTTATCCAACATGCAGGAATAAAAACAGAATACAGAAAGACATAATATTAGAAAACCCGAAATCCGAAAATAAAACCCCAAAACTAGAAGAAGAATTATACCAGACAGATGCGGCGCGGAATAGAAAATGTGGCTTTTGGGGTTTCGAATGCGACTCAGGAAAACATATGCATCGTTATTGGCATTAGTTGCGGTGCGGCAGATCAATTGCAGCTCTACTGTTCTCAAATGCATCGCAACGCATCTGATGCATCACAATTTTTAAAAAAAAAACACTTGCGGCGATCCGTACCTGTACCCTGCAAAACGACAGAAAACAACAAAAAACGTACGAAAACCCGAAAAACAACGTCGGGTTCACCAATGTGATCAAGGGAAAATCAGATTGTTGTTAAAGGGGTTAGCACAATAACATTAAAATTCCAATGAAATAACAAAGTACAAAGGAAATAATATGAAAACCAAAGAACAATGTTACCCTAGGTCTTCATCTTCCATGCTTCACCTTTGTTACACCTCCTAACTTGTAGTAAATAAAGATGCCCTCAGATTTCAAATGAGCAACTATGACAAATGACTAAGCCCTATGCAAGTGTTGAAGGATTTGCATAAAAGAAAATGACCTCACAATGGACTAAAATGACAATGACTGTAAGTGACTATGACTGCAAAACTAATAATAGTATAAAGTGAAATTTGAGCATGAGAGAGACCAAGAGAGAGAGAGAGAAAGAGAGCCAAATGAGAACAAAATTGCCATTTTATAAAAACTGCAATTTTGAATGTGTGGCCAGGATGAGAAGATGACAAAAAACCCTAGCATCAATGATCAAGATTGAATGTTGCTGTGTGCATTAGGGTTAGGTCAAAATTAGGGAAAAAGATAAGGATGAAGGGTTGAGATTGAATTATAAAATAATTCAATCTAGGGCTGAAATTAAATGAGATGTCAGGAGATAAGATTGGCACAGAAAAAGAGGTTGCTGGAGAAATTAAATAATAAAATTTATTTACTCCAGTTGACCAGTAAATAATTAATTAATAAAGATATTATTTAATTATGGAGGGAATAATGACAAAGAATTTTTGAATTAAATAATGATTTAATTCAAAATTCAAGAAGAATTAACTAAATTAAATAAATCAAATTTATTTAATTTATTGAAGAAAAAGCTAATGAATAATTAAATAATTGAATGTTATTTAATTATAGTGGAAAAGTGGACAAATTAAATAATTTTTTAGAAAGAAGGGGACTTAATTAGTGGCGTAATTAAATAAATAAAATTTATTTAATTAATCAAGAAGACATAAATGACAAAGGGAAATTAAATAAATTAGGAAATTTATTTAATTAAAGGAAGACTTAGATAATTAATGACATATTAGATAAATAAATAACATTTATCTATTTAATAATCAAGGAGAAACAAATGACATGAATTAATTAAATAATTATGAATTATTTAATCAATAGTCGAATGTGGACCAATGACATAATTAAATGACTTAATTATGCTAGGACGAAAGTGGTAAAATGAAGCTTGCAGGCCTAGGTCATTTTAGGTGTCTACAGTAATAAATAACCTAAATTTTATTATTGCTTTAAGGAAATATGTTGGAATTGTACCCATAGTATAAAAAAGCAATGTCACAGGTTTGAAATTTGTTTGACTAGAAAACTGGAAACTCATGAATCTAGACACCACTTCCAAAAACCTCCCAAAACCACCTCAAAACTATTGCACAAACATTGATCTTCCCTAGATGCCAACAAATGAGGTGATTCCAAGTCAAAACCTTAGGTGTGTGACCTAGAGAACTCACACATCCATTTGATCTTGTACTAAGCGCTAGAAACTATGACCTTGCTGAAACCCATATACCCGACTTGTGTTGGATGGAGTCAACAATAACAAAAAAAAGATAACTTCTTGATCTACTATAATCTTCTCTGAATGTGAATTTTCATTTTCAAAACTAATGAAGCTCAACAGTAATCCCTAAATGATATTATCCAATTAAGTGCCCTTGGGTGATCTTTCACACCTGCAAATACTATCCTTTCGAGGGATTTCATCCTCAAAAAGTTGTAGCTTTCAACCAAAAAACCCTTGCTCATCACCTCTCAAAATTTGTGCAAATAAAAATGAAATCAATAAAAAGCATTAAGTGTGCTTTTATATCTCCTCCAAATCCTCACGTCCCACTTGGCCAAATAATACCTTTTAATTGATATTTTCTTTTGATGGCATTTAAATACATTTGCTTTTGATAATATTCGATAAAGTTGACATTAAAATATAATACTTTATTTAAATACCTTATATCACCCTTTTAACTCCTTATAATGCCATATTATAAAGTCATCAATTAAATAATATTATTAAAGTTAAAATTAACTTTAATAATATAAATTAAACCATTGACTCCCTAAATAACACCAACACCAACTCATGGGAGTAAACCATCAATATTTTCCAAATATAGGCGTGATGACAACTGAACAAACCTTGAATTACTATAAATAGTAAGTATGAGCAATACAACCAAGTGACTTGCTAAAAATAGTAAGTGTGGCTAAAAACACCCAAAATGACCTCTAGAAGGCACACCACAAATAATTTGAGACACTGAGCTAAAGAGTAATAAAGTGAATACCAAAAGGCTTGCTGAAGAGCCACATATTACACTCAAAGGGGACCCCTAAGCACCATGTTAGCCTATGGGGACCAGTTGGTATCTACTAACCACTACATTTTCAAAGCGCCTGGGAAAGGGGACATTACACTTTGATAATAACTAAATCAGGAGTAAATTCACGGTCTTTCCTACTCCATCTTGAGTAATCTAATAGATGTAAAGAATACTATTGGAAAAATTAGGTGCATGTACAATACAAAATTGAAAGCGACATCCCTTATATCAATAGATCCCTTCCTAATTACATTCATATATGTATTTTTACCCATCAAAATAGGTAACATAACACAAGGCTCAAAAGAAGAGAACATGGACTATGGAAAGGGGAAGTCATATGGTGGAAATCATAATCTAAGCATCTCCATAATCAATACCCCTTGGGAGAAAAATATCTTTCCTTTATGCTTGTCTACATAGCCTTTTTCCTTTTTCTTAGTAGATTCTTGGTTTTATGAAGATGGAGATTCAGTGACCTCTTTATTTCTCTTCTCAAGAAGATGTGTGAGGTGATCAATATGTTTCTTCATACATTTATGTTCATCATGACCAAGTTTCTTACAATGACATATGTTGATCAAGATGTCTACAACCTCCAAGGGTACTCAAGACCCAAAACACAAACTTTGAAAAGGTCAATTAATTCATTCAACAAAATTCCCTTCATTTTCACTTGTTTCCTCATTGCTAAAAGCCATCAATTCATCAAATCTTGCTTCTTTTCTCTTACCAAACCCAAGTATACCTTAATCATCTTGCTATTGACTGAAACAAACCAATAACACACTTTCATAACACCGATCCATCAGATTCTCTATTTCTTGCAATCAAAGACCAAAACTCTAGTAGTAGTCCTCAGATCAAAAATCAAGTATGACTTTTTAATGATATGGAGATTCACCAAACTAAACATAGTTCCTAGGACCCATTTTGGCCAACTTTAACATATCAAAAAATTAGGTGGTGCTATTTTGAAAAGATTAATAGTAAAATTGACTAGCCCATAGATTTTAGGCTCAATTAGGCCTAAATTACAAAGCATGTACTAACAAAACCACTCCAAAATCATAAGTAACCATGGGAAGCATTGTAACAGGTCATAAAACCACCAAATCAACCATTTTACTTAAATAAATCATTCATTAAAACAAAAAATAATGAAACCCTTTCTTAAAGCTTAAATTGTGCTTCATACAAGAGGGTTTGTAGAATATATACTGTCCCAACCTCTAAACACCTAGAAAGTTCTTCAAACATCTGAGAATATGTCTACCCAATCCAAAAAAACTACCTCCCATCCTTCTTCTATGCAACTTCAACATATTCTACCTTGGAGCCATCCATTTCATGAAGAAAACTCAGAATTTTCTATGAGGGAAACAACATGAACATTACATCTTTTCTTCCCCTGAGTTTGAAAACACACACAACACAAAATCCATCCTACAATAACCTATTCCACTGACCTAGAATTCCTAAATTAGTGGAATAGTTGCTATTTACAACTTAGACTCTCAAACCCTCAATTTAAGGGTTTTCAAGAAGTCCTTTGAAAATTGCTCTTAAAAACCTCTAAAATTGATGAAAACTCTTTCAAAATTTTCCAAAAAGATACTAACACAATATACTTAATAATACAACTTGAGAAAACAACCTAAAATTGTTGTAAAAATCATACAAGGCCTGTAAATCAAGGTGAAAATGCTGCTACAACAGACAAAGTACTTTTATTTCAAAATTTGTTTCAAAAGATACAAACTTCAATACTTTGATCACCATCACATGTCTCTTTTAAGGTGTTTACATCAATATTCTTGGATTCCCATCAGTTACAACTAACTCATTAACTCCATTTCCAAGAATGACTTCATCTTCTACAACTTTTCAATTTTGTAACTTTTGCATTTATGCAACAAAATGATTTTTTTTTGCAAATTCACTTAATTGACCTCCTAGAGACCTAATGGTGACATAATTACATTTGAATGGGTCCAAAGATGACCATTTTACATGCACTTCATGGAGAAAATTCAAATTTTACAATTTTTCCTATTGGAGGCATACAATGCACAAGGTGTTACTGCACTATATTTTACCTTCTTCTTAGATTTATCTTGATTTGAAAAAGTTTTAGTGTCTACATTATAAGTAGACGAAGATACATCTAAAGAATTCTCTCCTTGGTTCTTTTATTTCTTTTTTTTTCCCATTATCTTTAGGATATTTAGTGCCCTAACTTACAACCAAGACATGAGAATTGGAAGATTTTATAGTGCCCATTTGAACCAACTTTCCATGTTCTTTTGTGAGTTCATTAGAAAAAACATCAAGAGAGGGCATTGTGTAGGAAACTCCTAAGACACTTTTAGTGGCATAGAATGTAGAAACAAAGATTGAATAGTCTAGACCAAGTTTAGAGAGAATACTTAGGATAAATTATTTATCATATTTCTCAATTCCACGATGTTTCAATTTTAATCTTATGGACTTTAGTTTGGTGAATAAGTCTTGCATTGTATTGAAACTTCAAGGAATTAACCTTATTAGCTCATTCTCCTATTGATGACCTCTTAATTCATCTTGTATACCAAATAGTTTTTCCAATGTTGTCCAAAATTTATTTGGTGAAGATAAAGATTCTACATGAAAGAGGAAATTCAGAGATATAGACATACACAAGGTTCCAAATGCTTCATCACACTTATTAATCCATTTTGGATTTTTCGCATCAATTGTTGGCTCATTTTCTAGTCTCATTGTTACCCTATGCAATTCATATTTTTTAAGTAGAGTGATATTTTACTTTTCCAATCAAAATAGTTGTAAGGTGTTAGCATAGAAACTATTACTTGATACATTTTAGGTAGAAAAGAAGATTATTTGTGAATGCATGAAAAGAAAATGAAAAGTAAAAAAAAAAAAAGAAAGACAGCGAGAGACACCCCCCCTTTCCACTAGTCTCAAAAATTACTCCCCCAAGATATTACAATGTTGATACTTTATGATTTAATGTGTTTACAAAGCCTTATCCAAGATACAATGCTCAATAGGCTCACAGTAGCCAAAATTATTAATTCAAAGACAAAATGAACCTAATAAAAAAATTGGAAAAATTATCCCTATAGTTGTATAGTGCTCTTCAATAATTTTTCATTCCTATTCATTTCCAAAAAATGGAGCTCATGGGTGAAAGTTATGATTTTTTGAAGAAATTTGCAACAAATAGCTTCAACCTGCAATATCTGGTAGAAAATGGAAAAAAATATTTTCAATACCTATGTGGATGGAGATTTCTTGTATCTAGCTTTTCGATGATATCTCATTTTCCAAAAATGGACACCGTGGTGAAAAGATGATTTTTTTTAAAAATGGTCAAATTTAGCCTATAGTGACGACCCTCCTAGTAGAATAAAAAATTTCCAAAAATAAAATTCATCTAAAATGGATAAAATTTATATGAAAATAGGGGTTTTGGGACCATCTAAGCATAATGGCAGGGTTCGTTTGGGTCGAAAATGTTCCAATAAAAAGTTGTATCCAAATTTGAGCTTCAAACCCTTGTTTGCTAATATGTCATATGGTGCCCAAATTGAGTGAAACAAAATCCAAATCTAACTTTATCAAGCCTCTCGGATGCAATGAGTTAGTAAAACATGTTGCCACTATATCCATAATAGCTACAATTATCAGATCTAACCAAAAACACACATGCAAATATATGATTAATAGATCTTCATAATTCATTTCTAATTCTCTAGATCATTTGAAACACAAGAGAAGAGCATATGAAAATTTACAAGATCATACAAAAAAAATTCAATCTCTTAATCAAGAATCCAAGTACTCAATGTTGGAAAAATTTTCCTTAACCTTGCAATTACAAAAGGTTTATTGTTGATAGGTGAGTGTAAGGGGTGCAATAGGAGTACTCCCCTTGTGACGTCTAAGGGGATCATCCCCCAATGAGGGTTTTGGGGGCCTCGCGCCTCTGTAGGGAGGGATTCAAGGGCAACACCCTTGAAAGCCACATTTTATGTATACTTTATTATTATAAATTTGGATAATTCATCATTGGGACTTAGATCTGATGGTCGATATTTTGTTGGCTTGTCTTGACCTAGAAGGAAACCCTATTTTATGAGGGCATTGTATTACGACCATGCATTATGATGTATTTTTAGAGTTTGATAGTGGTCGTGTCAACTCTAGATCTTGGTTGGTGATACTCCAATGAGAAGCTTTCTCTACAAGTATATTGTAATCTTTATGAATTCCAAATAATATATTGGGTGACTTTTGGAGTGTGGGGATTTTCTCTTGAAAGGGTTTTCCCCATGTACATCACTATTTTGTGGTATGCATGATATTTATGTTTAAGTTTCGGCAACAGTTGTAAAGATCTGTAAATTTTTGCATTATCCTCCTCTCAAGATTAGTGTAGGAAGTTCCTCTACCTTAGCTTCTTTAAACACAAAATTTTTAAAATAAGCTTTGATACCATGTTAGAAATCTAAAATATATTGAATAACCAAGATCTTTCTAGGAGAGAGATAAACTATAAAACTGCAAATGAAATAACACAATTACGGACCCATAATTCTAAGAGATGTGAAATGTCAAAGTGACAAGATTGCATTAGGATTTCAAAGAAAATCTATAGAATAATGACTGCATGCATCAATGTACATGTATGCCAAAGTATGCAAGAGTATGCAAGAATATGCAAATACAAGCTAGGTAGTAAGATTATATAGAATTAAGGAGATGATGGAGGTGGGAAATAAACCAATAAGAATTGACCATCAATAACCAACGATATTAAATAAAGTGATGAAAAATCAAATGTTCCACCCATTAAGGGTGGAGAAAACTCATTACCTTATCTCCTAGTTATTAAATGATAAAATCACATTATTATCCTAACCAAGCTTAATAAAAGTGTAGGAAAAACCTATAACTAAGGGAAAATAAATTAACCCATTAGGAATAAAAAGAGGGTAAGAGAATTCCCTCATGAAAAGTGAAGAATAAACAACTTCATCAAATAGAATATGAATACAATCAATAGTGTATCCCAAATTTGTAATATATGTCTCCATAAACAAGTACGAAATACCCGTCAAGAGATCATCCCACAAGACTAAATCTAAAAGATAATGTATGTCTTGTTGCAAAGAAACTATGGGGTATGTTGGGTCCCAAAATTTCTACTCCACTTCCTCGAATGAAATCTCACTCACAAGGCTAGAAATATTGTCATGCAAGTGAAATTGGCTCATCAATAAATCATGGAGGGTCAAAGGAAAACTCTACAAGAGTGGGTTTCATTTCCTCTTTGAGCTCATCTTAGACTTGAAAGGGTGTTCCCAAAGGTATACCTTAATCGGTATTGCAATCGAACAAAATGAGCAACCAAACCTACCAACAGTCACACCCACCCTATTGACTTGGACCTAAAGCTTGCCACCGAACCAAGTAGAACTTGGTATCTCAAAACCCCTATATAGCTAATAAAATTATATAATCATGAACCAAATGAAATAGATTCATTTAAATATCTCACTTCAACATAAATCTTTGGTTACATTACAAAGTCATGAATGCACAAAACTACTCCTACTCCTACACTACCAATTTATGCTTTTTCTTTGAGATGTGAGATTGGTGTATGGTCCCATACTAGTGCCTATTCTTTGAGCTACTAAGTCACAACACATTGAAAGAGAATAAATTGAAACCAAAAGAATATTGATCTATGTGTTTGTATACAACATAGATTATGTATTCTATGGTAGAACATACTCATTAATCTAGAAATGACCTGCACATATCCACATATAATATGTTAAAGATAATTACAAAGCTTGCAATATTTTTAAAGTGTTTTTTATACTCATCTAACTCAATATTACATTCCTACCATCAAGTTTGACAAGGCAAAGTCCACATCCATGACTCAAAAAATTTTCTAGATATATACCTACCACTCTCGAGACATTCTACATCAAAATCCACCTACAATGATAGTATCTTTTGGTTCTACAAGCTTAAAATCCACCATCAAACTAGATTGAAATTTTTAGTTACCCTACAACACATTGACAACTATCTAGTGTCTAATTAAACATTGTTGAACCAACCCCCTTTCAAAATGATAAGAATTTCCAATATAATAGCAACAAGGAAAACCCCTAATTTATAGTTCACCACCAAATCAATGGCATGGGATCATTCTCTCCCAAATGGATGCCTCAAATTGAACAACAATGTGAGAATTAAATTTTGGTGGGTGGGTGACCTCTACAATATAGGTAGGTATTTGAAACCAAAATCATGCATGAATTTTTGGTGCCCAAGAATATTTTAAAATTATTTCATTTAAGTCCTTAGATGCATTAATGATATCTCAAACTGGCAAGAGAGTAGGTAAGGGGTGAATGTAGAGAAATACCAAGAAATTTTGGAAATTTTGGAACTGTGTGGGAACCTTATGCACATCTAGATGAATCTATAGGATTTTTAAGTGTAAGAATAATTTTGTAGGATTTTTCCACTATGCTTTATTTGTGGAGAAATCCTTCTAAACTAACCTTGGAATACCATTTGAACTGAACCTTCTTCACAATTTTTTGGTGTTCAATAAAGATGAAATTTTTAGTGATGATTTCATTAAAAAGGATAGGATAATTTCATCATGACATAAGTGTGGAATCGCCATGGAATGGGAAAGATCTAAATGGGATGATGTCAACAAGGTGGGATGCATCAACAAAGGACATGGTGACATTAGAAAAAGATGTGTTGTGGGAAAATTGAACTAGACTAGTTTTGTGAGGAAGTCTAGCTGAACCAAATAAGAATGGGTTTTAAAAGATTCAATTCAATTGGTTATAGAATCTCCACAAAAGGATTAGTAATGTGATGGTAAAATAATGATGATGTTGTTGAGGTATGAGACATGTATCTTTCAAAGTGAATTGCACAAGTCAGTTTTTATAAGTTTGGATAGAGGCTGAATTCTCGCAAAAACCTAAATGCATAAAAATATAAGTGAACCGAACAAAAGCCAAGTGGAATTCAATTGGGTTCAGACAAGTAGATCAAAATTTCTAAAATAAATAAAAGTATCTTTATAAAAGGTCAAATGTAGAAAAGGCTAAGTGAACTAAACATGTCACTTTTGAATGAGAAAGTTTAAATGGGGCGATTTTTTAAAAAGGTCTTCATGCAAAAAAATTAGGTTAACTAAATATGTGGAAAGAGAAAAGTGAACCAGCTCAAAGACTTCAATAGGTGCAGTTCAAATAGGCATTGAGATCCCATAAATACTTAATGATAAAAAAAACTTGAAGGGAACTAAACATATGATAAAATGCAACTAAAATTGACTTGATAACTTTTAAAAGGGGAAATTCACTTGGAACTCAAGTTCCCAAAAAAGGTCTAATTAGTCATTATTCTATATTTTTTCTCCGTTTGTGGGGAATTATAACTGGTCAAGACCTTGTGAGAAAACCAAAGGGATCTAGACTTGGTCCAATTAGACAAGAAAAACTTGCAAGAAATTTTTATTTAGTTTAAACTTATTTCAACAAATTTCCTTGACACTTCCTATCTTTCTTGAGCAATACTTCAACATTGGGACCCTACTTAGAATATTTCTCATGTCAATTATCAATAATGGGTCACAAATGGCTAATACAACACATGGAAAATGAAGGCACTCAACTAAAAAGGGGCATTATAGATTTGATTCCCAATAATGGCTATAGTTGGGGACATGTGTCTCTTGCAGGCACAAGGAGAATCCAAAATCTCTAGGAAAACCAAAATGGGTGAACAAAAAGGGACCGAGACAAACACATGAAGGACAAAAAAATATGTACATGGAAAAAATAATAACCAACTAACATGAAAACATCTAAACAATGAAAGAATGGTTGTGAAACAAAATTTTTAACATAATGCAAGCCAACCCTAAAGAAAAAGGATGAAATTACTTTCTTCTCTCAAACATCATTTTTGTTAAAGGAATCAACTTACTTAAAATTGAGGTTATCTCCTTCATTCATTTACAAAAAATGCACCATTCTTCTTATATGTAAAAAACTTGTGATAACCTCTAAAAGAGTGAAGGCCAACTCCACCACCAATCTTTCCATTACATGGAAACCAAAAAAGACAAGCCACCACACTACCTTGTATTGCATCATTTTTTTTCTATAGTAGTAGGTGACATAAATTGAAAACATAAATCAGCCCCAAAAGAAGCTATGGTATTTTCATAAATGCTAACCTCCTTGGGTGAATTGAGGAAAAAATAGAACACCTCCAATTCACATGGTAACACAAATTATGCTCCCTCATCATGTTGATCTGAAAAAGGAAGCCCATCCTTTAACATCTCAAATTGAAAAAATTGAAGCTCAAGAATATAAGAAACTTGAGCAGCCAATTAATCATAAACCTAGAATACATGATGTTGCTCAATATTACTATAAATGATATGTTGGGCCCAAGTGAAGCACTCAAACTTGGGCACACCATCATCCACACTAATAGAATCAACACCTTGATCATAAAGGAAAGCTTCATACTCAATTCTATCACCTCAAGGAAAACAAGCAACTAGCATACATCACTATCACTTATGTTGATTTAATCTTCATTAGAACAATAATTTGGATCATGAGACACCTTTGGTGAAGAGCTTCACTCTTCAAATTATCTCATTCTTTCAATCTCCTCTTGGCAACCTGTTGTGACATATTTGCTACTAAAATCAAACCTCTGGCAACACCTTCTTCCACATTCATTTATACTATATCACTTTCATATAACCCTTTTTAAGTGAATTGTATGTGAGGAAGACCATATATTGCACACCAAAAATAGGCTCTTATATGCATCCATATGATTTTCATGTTCACATTATTTGAGTATAAACTCATCATAATGAATATCATTAGTTGTAAAAACACTAATTTTTGCATTCTTATCTTCATGCACAATTGTTCCTATGTTGTCCTCACACAAACAATCAATAGAAACTTCAAAATCAACATTAGAGAGAAAAGAGGGTAAGAGATTAAACAAGAAAATAGTTTCTTATTCACCATTTACATCATCAACTTATCCATTCCTTGTATAATCAACCACTTGGTGTGATTCATTTGTTAACTCATTTGCATACACACCTTCCTCACTATACACACTATTATTCCAAACAACAAGATCATGTCTCTCATTCTCAAACTAGAAATTATCATTGATTTCTTCACTGTTATCAACCACAAATTATTGGTCGAACTAAAGGTATGTGCACAAACTATCATCATCTTATGTATATTTTTCACATAATGCAATTTAACACCTTCCTATACTCAGCTACAAACTCAATCATAACTTGATGTTATGCTTGAACTTGACACAACATTCATGCAATTGTTACCCATGACAACTTTTCTATTACTAGAAATCCTTGTACCTAAGGATAATTATTTTGAAATCATATCCCTTCTCAAACCATCAACAAAATTAAGGCATTTTTTTTCGAATTGCATGTTCACTAAATTAAATTCTTCATGTATTGGACCAAAACCTAGAGTAACATCATAGGATCTAATAAATATATCAATACAGGCAAGTGCATTAGGTCTAAATTCATTTGAAAACTTTGGAAGAACAACCAAAAACCTATGATTGAACTCTGTGATAGAATCTCCTTGTTTCCATATATTTTTTCTCTTGGACAAGAACAAGAAGGTCCAAAATGCAAAGAAAATTATTCTTTGAATGCAGCCACAAGATTATTACATGAAGAAAAAGAATGCTTAGGGAAACTATCATATGAACTCTTTTCCTTTCCATGTAATAAATTAACAAAAAATATTGTCCAAATGTCTCCATCTTCAAACTGATGTTTTTAATGAAATTATAAAATGCACTGGCATGTGCATCCCCCTCCCAATAATCATACCCATCAAGCCTAAGCATTAATTTTTAGATTAAACCTTTTGTGGTTTTTATTTCATAGCTGACCTAAAAAGGCCAAGTTTCTTGTAGATGGGATCAAGTGGGACAACACGGGATGGAGAAACTTGTTTTTCTATAACAATATGGACCTTTTTTATCATAGGGAATTGACCCTTTCTTCACATTATTTTTCAGCCTTCCTAGGCTCTTTAATCCTTAACTTGTTCTCAAGTATAGATGCATGTATTTCTAAATGTGAATTTTTGTTTTGTGATGGGTTAAATGAACAACATAGAGGTGCATCCTTATAATTTTCCTAAAAAAATGATCTATCATAACATCTAGGATTAACTTATGTGACACATCTAATGAAGTACCCTTAGAATAAATGAGTCAATTCCAACCATCCATGGTTGGTTATAATTAATTATGGAAGATAGAAAAGAGAGAAAATTTAATTTGTTTCTTTATTGAAAAAGAAACTATGCTTCAAATTTTAGAAAGAGAATTGTGTAGCTTATCACCAATTGCAGTCACCTTGATTTTGTGTTGATGAAACATGAATAGCAACATAAAAAAAATATTTAACAATATAGGTGTTGCCTCACAAAAAAAATGAAATTTGTGAACACAAACCTCCAAGGCACAATTTTGATTTTGGGTTGCAGCCACCATCAAATTATTTAATTTTTTATCAACACAACAAATCTTTACAATATTGGTACATCATTATATTAGTGTAAGTTGATGAGATTCCAAGCTTACCCAAAATAAAATCATGGGATAAAATTGGAAAACAAGTTGTAAAGGTCTTAAAAATATGCATTGGGCTCACACTACATTGGCAATGGTTTATTTAATCAAATCCTTGACAATAGTACCATTTTTTTGGGTCCCAAAATTGCTACTCCACTTCCTAGAATGAAATATCATTCACAAGTCTAGGGTTATCATCATGCAACTAAAATCAGTTCATGAACAGACCATGGAGGGTGAAAGGTCAACTTTACAAGAGTGGATTTCATCTCTTACTCTTATAGCTCGACTTAGACTTACGAGGGTGTCCCTAGAAGTATTCCTTAATGGGTATTGCAATAAAAAAAACAACTAATCCTTTCAATAGTCAAACCTAACCTATTGAATTAAACCCAAATATTAACACTAAACCAAGTACAACTAGCTATATCAAAAATTCTATATAGATAATGAAATTATGAAATCATGACCCACATGAAATTCATTTAAATATCTCACTTGGAGATAAAAGCTTGGTTACATTACTACCTATCATGAATGCACAAAACCACTCCTAGTCCTTCACAATTGATTTATGATTTTTCTTTGAGACGTGAGATGGTGTATGGTCCCATATTGATGCCTATTCTTTGGGAAATAGATTCATATCACATTGGAAGAAAAAAAATTGAAATCAAAACAAGACTTAGCTATGTGTTTGCATAAAACACAAATTGTAGATTTTATGGTAGAACATACTTATTAATCCAAAATAAAATTGCACATATCCACATATAATTTATGAGAAAGATAATTATAAAGCTTGCAATATTTTTATTTTTTTGTTATACTCATAAAATTTCCTAGATATATACCTATTGATCTAGAAACATTAGAACATAAAATCCACCTACAATGATAATATCACTTGATTCCACAAACTTAAAATCCACCAATAGACTAGACCAGTGTTTTTGGTTACCTAAAAAACACTGGCAACTCTCTAGCATTTGAAGAACCATAGGTGAACCAATCCCCTTTCATAATGATCAAGGTCTTTAATATAATAGTAGTGGGATGAAACCATAATATACAACACCACCAAATCAATGGAATAAGACCATTCATACCTAAGATGAGTGTCTCATATTGAAAAACAACGTGGGCATTGAATTTTGGTAGGTGGGAAGCCTCTGCAATAATGGAAGTTAATTGAAACCAAACTTGGGTGTGAATTTTCAAAACAAAAAAATATTTTTCAAAGTTATGCCATTTAATTTCTTAGATGTGTCAGTGGCATCTCAAATCTGTAGGAGAGTGGGTAGGGAGCGAATACAGAGCAATACTAGGAAATTATTGATGTTTTGGCACTATGCAAGAACCTTATGCACATCCAAATGAATCTACAAGATTTTTAAAGTGTAATCAAACCTTTGTGGGAGTTTTCCAACATACCAAATTTGAAAATAAATCCTTTTGAATTGAACCTACAAGGAAGACCATCTAAATTGAATTTGCTTCACAATTTTTCAATGTCTCACCTGAATGATTTTTTTTGATAATGATGTTAATAAAAGGATAGAATAACATCATCATGATGTAAGTGTGACATCACCATGGAATGGGATGACATCAACAAGGTAGGATGCCATTAGCAAAGGACATGGTGACATCAACACATTATGACTTGTGGGGAAACTCAATTAGAGTCATTTTGCAAGGAAGTCCAACTAAACCGAATAAGAATGAGTTTTAGAAGGATCAATGTTGGCTATGGAATATGTATAAAATTTATTGTGATGTAACGGTGATGGAATGATAAAGAAATAGAGGTATGAGATGTGAAACTTTCAAATTGAATTGAAAAGGTCACTTTTTATAAGGAAGTTTGGATGGAGGCTAGATCCCAAAAAAAACCTTTATGAAAAAAGTGAACTAGAAAAAAGCCAAGTGAACAAGAATCGAGTCCAAAAAAGCATTTAAATCCTACAATTTTTTTTAAAAAATTATAAATTTCAAATGCAAAAATACTAAGTACATCAAACATGTCACTTTTCAATGGGGAAGTTCAAACAAGGGGAAAATTTCTACAAGTCTTTCTTCTACAAAAGTCTTTCATGTGAAAAAAGTTAGGTGAATTGGATATGTTGGTCTTGTTGTTGCACCAAAAGATCGACCTATCAATCCTAATACAAGCTTCAGTTAAGATCCATCGGAGGCGGTTAGACCATGCCACAAACCCAAGCGCTATGGTGCAAGGAAGACTAAGGTACACACCATCTTGCAACAATCCCCCCAGCACAAGCGAGGGGTTTGAACCTGTGACCAACTCTGATACCAATTGTTGGCCTTGCCGTTGCACCAAAAGATCGACTTGTCAATGCTTGATACAAGCTTCAATTAAGATCCACATGAGGCGGTTCGACCATGTCACAAACCCAAGCGCTATGTTGCAAGGAAGACCAAGGGACACACCATCTTGCAATAGGATATGTGAAAATAATGAAGTGAACTGGTTCAAATGCTTTAATAGGTGCAATTCAAGTGGGAATCAAGCTCCTATGAAAAACTAATAATGCAATAAACTTGAAGGAAACTAGACGTGGGAAAAGCAATTGAACTAGGCCTGATAACTTTTAAAATGGGAGTTTTCTTAGAAGTTAGAACCCACAAAAAAATTACTTAGTTATTTTTCTTCATTTTTTCACCTTTTGTGAGGACTTCTAATTGGTCAAGACCTTGTGGGGAAAAAAAAGGGAATTAGCATGGTCCAGATGGACAAGAAAAACCTACAATAAAATTTATGATTGGTTTTAACATATTTTAACAAAATTCCTTGAAATTTCTATCCTTCTTGAGTAGAACTTCAACACGGGGATCCAACTTAGAAGATTTCTCATATCGATTATCAATAATGGGTCACAAATTTCCAAGAAAACACATGTAAAATGAAGGGACTCAACCAAAAAGGGGCACAGTAGATTTGAGTCCCAACAAGGTAATTAAATAAACCAAGATATTTTGCAACAACATACTTGGAGCACTTATGTAGGCTCGATATGACCATTCAAGGACATGACACACCTAGTGGAGTGGTGGGTGTCATTGCGGTACTCCCTTTGCATGGTGACAATCATATGTACTCAAGCCTATAGATCCATCCCATTATGCTCTCGCGATGACACTAATTAATTTCTCTAGGATCCTCATCCATAATGCTATTGAACTTGGTGTTTTACATGAGCCCCATATCTATGCCATGTTGGTGATTAGATGAGACCATGTATACATGTGTTCATGTGTGTACATTTTATTATTAATAATTTTATATTATGCAATTTGATTTTATCTCATACTTATTGCTTGTTATTTTATTCTCTTGAGTATATTCCTCCCACAATTTGATGTCATCTTGTGTATTGGCATGTATCCATTTGACGTGATCATGATTGTTGACATGCATGCAATTATTTTTTATCATACTTGAATCATGTATATATTTGAATTTTAATCATGTGTTTTTCATATGTATGCTATGATGATGAATATCTCATTTGTTTCCCTATGGATGATAAAATAGATATTCATGTTTATTAGCTTACTTATGAGTCATACTCCCTTGTTTTGTGTTAGTTTTGTGCTTTTACCCAAGTTATTATCTATAGGGTCAAGCTAAGGGTACCGCATGGTAGGGTGGAATGGAAACACCTTTGGAGAAACAAAGATATTGAAGGCCTTATTTGTAGGAGATTTGGGTGGTGTGCAAGTGGGAATTCTCTACTCCTTGCCTTAAATTACTCATTTTTCATGTCAATTCATGAAAAATGTATATTGGAGGATATTTAACTCCTCTCATGTAAATGTGAGAATAATTGTAGTATCATTTATGTAATGGAGTGTGAACCTTTGATGTTGAGAAGTAGCCTCCAACTTGTAATTATGATATGAACTCAATTAATTGTTGATTACAATCTTGGTAAGTAGGGTCAATGTGACCTTCGTAATTATTGCATAATTGTAATTTTATATAATTGGTGATGTGGATTATGTCTCGTCTATATTTGGAATGAAACCCTTAAAATGGAAATGGTTTAATATAATCACTTGGTAATTTTTCACACCTCTTGTGAGGGTTTTGACATGTTGTAACCCAAAATCTTAATAGTTGGGCATGTTTAGATTAAAATATGTTATGTTATAAGAATGTATATGGATTTTTGTGGATGAATATTTATTGTATTAGCTTAATGATGGATTTCACCATTATTTTTTTAAGCATGTCTCAACATTGGTGTTGAACAAGGTTGGCATTTTGTAACCATTTCCTCATGGTTTTTTCTTGTAGTCCCTTACCTATGTTAAAAAGCTAGTATAGCATTGTGTTGTGTTTCTTGGGATCCAAGTCTTTTTAGAGGATCTCATTTGGCCATCAAAATTCCCATAATCCCTTATGTTAGAATTGGATATGGAGATAGATTGACAAGATCTTGAGGCCAAATGGAAAGCACGAGAGAGAGAATATGAATATGACAAGAATAAACTGTATTCTTATTAATTATGATTCAATGTTATTGTGTACAATGTAATAGAGACCCCTTGGTTATATAGCCAAGGTGAGATACAAGATGTCATAATATTATGAAAAGTGTCTTATTCATATGACATGAGACAACTTATCACAACTACCTAGGTTCACATGTGTTACAAGTAAAAAGATAAGAAAACAACTAATGTCAATTAACACCTTGTAGAAAGATTCCTTTCTAGGACCTAAGTAAACTTAACATGTAAATAAGTCCCCTAGTAATGAATTAACTAGGTACAAGACTTTATTTACACCAACACCTTGAACTTATTTCTCAAACCATTTCATAACAACTCAAAAATCAAGGAATTTATTCCTCATTGTGTATGGAAGTTGAGTCTATTAGTTTTATTGTGCCTTAGATTTTTTATGTGCTCTTGTGTTAGGGTATCAGACTTATGATAAGTTTCATACCAAAGTTTTTTTTACTGAGCTTCATATAATTTTGATACCAGGTGTTTGGGTATTGAATTTTGGTGAAGTTTGATATTGTGTGTTAGTGTATCGAACTTTGGAGAAGTCAGATACTAGGTGGAGTGGTATCAAAATTTCGTGGAGTCTAATACTAGGGTATCATAATTTCATGAATTCCTATATCAGGGCATCAAACTTTCATGAAGTTTTATGCCAATGGTGTCAAAATTTCATGAATTCAAATATTGGGGTGTTGACCTCTCATGAAGTTTAATCCTAAGGTATTACCATCGAGAGAAGCTCGATATTGATATCAAATTAGTGGGTGTCTTGATACCTTATTGAGGGTCAAGGCCTTTGGGTGAACTCTAATAAAATTCTAAGCCTTTGTTATTATTTTTTTAATTTTTCATGTCCTAGTAGGATTTGGGGGATGTTAGGGTAGAGAGGATTGGAGAAAATTCCAATATTTTTGGGAATTCTAACTCTTCCCCATGCCTCATTTTTTGTGCCAACCATGGTGTTTTTAAGTCTTCCTCTTGTGTCACCATGCTTGTGCATTGGGTATATTTCAAGTTTCTCATCACATGTTATGTCATCTTAAGCATATATTAGTGTTGAGTGGTTTGCATATTACCACTTTTTTTGTGCAAAAAAAATTGTTGGTTGATATTTTGTCTATTAACATTCTAGGTGTGTGGCTTGGGATGTTACACCTTATGTAGCATACTCCTCAAATATGGATCATCCTCTCTAATGTGTGCATCTTGAGCATCCTCATACCCATAATCATTGATAGATCTATAAGAATGACAAAGGTTTGGTGACCATCAACACCTAGAAGCCTCACCCTCATTACTATGTGAGAAATACCTACTATGCTATGTAAAGTTTGTGTGAGAAAATTGATGGACTATAAGGTCTCCACCTCAATACTGTCCTTCTCAATGGAAGGGATATGTCGTGCTACACATACTTTTGGGTAATAAAAAATGACACTTAATGAAAGGGTTATACAATAAGTCTCAATAAAATAAATAATAAATTAGAAAAAAATCGTAAGGCCAAAACTCTAGGGGGTGCAACATTGATTTAGATTCATAAAAAATGAAAATCCTAAGGTATATTAATTATTCAAGTAATAATTAGATCTACCTTAAACTATGAGTTGAGAGAATAAAGTGAAAATAGTCAAGTAATTTTAAAAATGACAATGATGGATTAGGGTTGCTTAACTCTATATGTGGCTTGGAACTATTAAATTATGAACTATCACTTTTTAATCTAATGCTATGTGACACTCAACCAAATAATAAACTAGTCTTTGTTTCAATATATAATTACAATGCAAAATATATTTGGGTCAATTAAATGACACAACATAAACCTACATGCATAGAATTGATTTATATTGCACAAAATCAACCCAACAATTTCTATGATTTGGATGCCTCTTCATATAACTTTTTAATACATAAATATATGAGAAAAATGGCATCTACAAACAACATTTGGAGTTTATTAAGTTGGGAATTCTCCCTTGGTCAAACAATTAAGTGGACTAATTAACAAATTGTGAACAAAGATTGAAGAGAAAAAGAAACCATGTAATATGCATATCTATTACTAAATATATAAATAATAGATGTATAATCATAATATTTAGATAAGCTCCTTAAAAAGATAATGCAAATGAAGTATAAGAGCTCTCAAATCTAAATTGTAGGTATATTGAAATGAATTAAATTTTATTCCTTTATACACCACCTTTAAACACAATTCAAATCAACAATTAATAATGTGTTGGAGAGAGAAGACCCCAATTTGAATTATAAATTTTAATAAAAAAGTAAAAACATTGAATCTCAACAAATTCAAATCAAGGTTAAATAAATAAAATTAAAATTGAAAAAGACTTCTAAAAGTGGGAATATCTAATTAATTAGCTTCAAGAAATATGAATTTCTTAGTGTAGATACACAAATATTAATTTCTTATTGTAGATACACAAATAAGGAGAGGACCCAATAGTTGAGCACCCTAACTTCGCACTTCTCAAAATCTTACTTAGAAATTTTGAATTACTCTCAATTTTTTACATCAACTTATTTGGCAAGTCCCTGCTTATAACTAGGGCCACATCATCAAATATGATGTCACATCAACATGCATTTTGTTGATGTGCCCAAAAAGGCCCAAAAAAGGAGTTAGACCGATAGTTATGCACTAAGTCATGTTTTATTAGTGCACTAATATGGTATCACATGATTTATTTTTTTTAGATATAAGGAATACATTTCATTTAGTTATGGATACTCATCATCAACACTAACAAATTTAAAGTCACAAATATTGGTGCAATATTGTAAGAAATATTGGGCATTAAATCAATAATGCTATAACAACTATTGAAACATGCTTAACTATTGAATCCTTCTTCTTCGCAAATAAAATTAAGAATAGAAAAAAAATTGAAATAATATTGCAAGAAGTTCCACATCTGAATTATTTCCATGAGACTAGAAGCCCTAAAAAAAATCATGTTTCCTACTCATCCAAAAAACTCAATCTAACTTAACGTCAAACATTTTGGATTCCCTTTTGGTCTTTGGAATGCCTACATTTAGAGAATCAATTTTCAATTCTTCCCTAATCTTATTAGTCTTGTAGTTTCCAGGTAGAACAAATCTTGTATTGTAAGAAATGTGGCTTCTCCTCGACCAAGAATCGACATACCCTTTCTCTTGTTTATGATATGCTTTGATAACCAGAGAGTCATCATCAATGGACACACCTTAATGTTCTCCTTTGACAATCTAGGAAAATCAAACTCATTTTGAATTCATTGTCACCCTCCATCATATCCCATAGGCTTCAAACCCTCAATGTGTTGTCTATTGAAGGCTGCGTCGAAGTGAACTTAAAGGAGTCCTCAAAAGCCTATCCATCATATCTAGCATCTCCCTCATACTTGTCATGGTGCATAATGGGTTCATTATCCCAGTACCTTTATCTATGGAATAGAGATGCCTCTAAGGAATCTAGTCCTAAAATTACAAGGAATTTCAAGGGAGGTGACATTGATAGTGAAATCAAACATAAAGGAAAATAAGAATCCATAGAATATATTAAAATCACCATCTAGGCTTTGATAGGAACTCCCAACACTAGTGGAAATGAGTGACTTGTTCTAGGAACATCGTCCTTTGGTGGAATAGGAGGGATAAGAGTGCTTAGAGAAGCAACTATAATTTGTATCTTTTCAATTGAAAATGCGAGTTGAGTTGGATCTATGGTCAACTTGGTAGTTCTGTCTTCCCCTTTTTCACCTATTTTTACAATACTATTTTCTTTTCTCTACCTTGTTTGGGTGGGAAACTCTCCTTTTCAACTACCACCTTATACTTTTTTCAGTCAATCTTAAGGAAGTGTAAGGTGTTGGGCACATGTAAATAGATGTTCCTTCATCTGATGTGTGTATCATTCTATATGATGTTCTCCCAAGCTAGACTAGTGATGGGATAATTGTGTGGCCAAATGATGGGTGATTAGAGGAATTGAATCCAAGCCTAGACATAAATTATAGCCCATGGTATTTGTTGCCAAATTTTCACCTACAGTTCAATTTGGAAAAGCTGAAGTAATTTATTTACATTTTAAGGTGAAAATATTCTAACACATTTCTGTCATGCTTAACCATTGCATATTAAATTTTAAAAGGAAGAGTTCAGTTTTATTGTGCAATGTGTTACAACAGAAAAGAAAGCATTTAGTTTTTCCATTCAATGCTTTACAACATAAAGGAGAATACATAAATTGTAAGATGTTTCTTTCATTCATTTCACAATGTTTCATTCATTTTCCAAATGAAATATACACAGAATTGCACAAGTGTTTCTTTTATATTCATTGGAAAGAAAGGAGTAATAAAATGTCCCACACAAGCCATGGGAATATATAAACCAATGCAACATGGAAAATATGCTATACATTTGAAGATTGAATAATAGAAAGACACATGAAAAGAGACAACCTTCATTTCCTGTGGTGGTTGCATGTTGGTTTTCATTGTTTCTTGCTCCTCCTTGGTCCTGGTCTTCAAGTGAACTAGCAAATGATTGAGAAGTATCTGTTAGAGCTCTGGATATGAGTCTCATCACATGCCCCACTAATAGAAATATAGCACATGTTTATGATGCATTAGGTCAACAAACATCATATGTATGTAAGAGATCCTAAAAAATAAAACATTATAGGAGCATTGAGCTTCACTATTTTTTTATCTAACATGTTTGTTCACTATGTAGGTATAGGTGAAATCATGTTGTTGATTCATTTTTGAAGACATCATAGCATGTGGTGAAAAAATGGGCTCCCACAAGGGTTGAGCCTAGCATGTTGCCCCTAAGTCTCAAAAGGGGAATGAGATGGGAATGCACATTCAAAATGATTGAATAGAAACATTTCTTCATTGAAGGAGTAATTCATAAAGTGACTGCAAGAGTGATAGGTTCATTGCTCATTCACGACAATCAATTTGAAAGTGCAATGAATTGAAAATCATAAATGAACAAGGAACTGATTTGAATGCTTAAATAAAATGCAGAACAAAATTTAAATGCATCATTTTCTTCATTGAAGGAGTTCTATTTGCATACAAAGTTCTTATGTTGTCATGGTTTTTTCATTGCTGTCATAAAGCATGTTTTTCTGCTATCCATATTGTCTAAAGTGCACACCTTGAGGATACAAGTCACCAAGGATCAAAAGATAGTCAACACTATCATTTTGATGTGATGGGGCAGCAAAGAGAATGGTAGCCTCTCATCAACGTTCAAAGTCTTGAGGAACAACAGTTCATATTCAAGGGTGCATTTAAAACACAAAGCTATTTTGAGTCTGTTTGTTTTGAGAAAATAGTTGTGATGGAATGTAAATGTTTGATTCATGTAAAAATGGACAAGTCATGAGAAGATAGTCCCATACAATTCCACAGGGATAGCAAGTGAAGTTTCAATCAAGACAACACTTGCAAAACATGAAGGCAATGAACAAATGATGATGCTTTCAAATCACAAGTTAAAAAGTCATTAAGGAACAGTGTGGTAACCTACATAGACATGATGATAGTGTCAGTCAATAAGAACTAAGCTATAGTTTCTGAAATAACCATCTATCCAAGCAATCATATAAACTTGTGCAAACATGTATGGATATCCACTCAGGGTAATGATGTTGAGCCACTTCAAAAAACAGTGAGAGAGGGGTTCACATTAATAAAGGAGAAGTCAAAACCTTTTTCATCCTTTCCCTTGATGAAATAGTCTATAAGCATGATAAATCCATCGAGTTGCAAAGACATGGAACAACGTTTCCAAAAGGTAATTAAGTGAGAAGCAGTCACAACATAAACAAAGAGGCATGTTGTTATCATTAAGGCTAGGTTTAATGAAGTATATAGAGGGAAAATGTAAATGCTTTTGTAATAAGGGTTTGGAAGGTGTAGAAATGCACACCCACAAATTTTTGCAGTATAAATAAAATGAAAGGACATAATAGAGGGTTTTGACCCATGCTTTTGAATGTTAGAAACCAAGATCTGAAATGCAAACCAAAAAGCCTTCCATGGAAGAGAAAAAAAAAAAGCTTTGCAAAAAGATGTGAAAATAATATTATTTAGGAATTGTTAATTACAAGATATGATTTGCTTTATAAAAGAAAAGATGCATAACCCTAATCCTATCTTGAGCAACAAGATAGCTCAACAAGATAAGGATGAGAATAATAAAACCTAGGAATTAAATATTACCTAAGTAAAGTTATGCAAGTGTAATTAAATATTAATTACACTAACACCCCCCATAAGTGCAACTTAGGGAGACTAAAAAATCATGCACCTAAAACTAAGATGAATGCAAGAAAGCATGAATGGGTCCCGACAACAAGGCCTGATCAAGTACCCAAGTACAAATGCAATAATGAGGTAGAGAAGGAAAACCCAGTGGGACAAAACCCCCTACAATGAGATGATTGCTGCAAAGAAGCACTGGAAGAACATGTGGAGTAAAACTAGGAACCGTGTCGACAAGCGAAAAGATACTTCTATCTACAAGAAACCAAAATGAACTCATAATAGCGTGGCGATGGGCAGATGCCGCGAAACAATGGAAAACTCACAAGCTGGAACAACCACGGAATCAGTGAAGCAACAATAGATGAGATGATGACAGAATTTGGAAACTGTATCTTGATGCGATGCAAAACTGTGACTAAAACTCTTCCATGGGAATAAGTACCATAAAGACTCTGGAACATTAACCATAAAAACATGGCCCTCAAACTGAGAAGGATCTGAACCAATGCGATCAATAACCATAAACTCTCAATCTAAAGTGTGAACCGATGTGAATCTGATGTGTCAAGCTAAAGCAAAAATGTGGCCAAAAGAAACTAAGAAACCAGATAACCCATGCAAGTTTCCATCAAAACAAGATGAAGATCAAAGTGCATGCACACTCTAATCAGATTATTATGCAAGAAACCCCCTGATGGAACTTTATCTTAGTTCATTTATTACAATAACCCAATGATTGTAAAAGGAGATAATGCAAAATGCATAAAATAAAGACCTCAAATCTATGTAGAGGACTGAACTAGCTTTCCAACGCCACAAGAATGACGAAAAAAGGATCACTGAGTCAAAAGATATGCCCTCTGAAGTGAAAAAAACTTCATCTAAGTTCAAGGACCTACAAAATAAATTTGGATAAAAATCAGAAGAATCCACCTTCTCCACTAGATCAATGTAGAATTAGCTTTCCAACGTATCTTGTTTCCAAAAAATGACACGTACGCCAAAGTTATGCCTAATTTTGTAAAGTGCTTGAAGAGGCCAATCGGCCTACGCTACAACAGGGCTAAAAAGTCAACCCACAGTTGTGTGTGACCGGGGGCAGGGAAGGTGTTGGGGGTGGGCCTGGTCCTCCATGGGACTCACGTAGAGTGCAAAGGGGTGGTCGAGGGCTGGGCGCATAGCGCCTGGTTCCCCATATGACCTGGCCTATCTTGCTAGGGCTCACAAGGGGAGTAGAGGGCAGCGGTGGGGGGGTGCCACTTGGTCGGCTCTTGGTGGGCATCGGGTGGCATGGTGGTAGCCACTTGCTTCTGCTTGTGCGAGGAGCAAAATTCTTTAAAATTCTATTTTTTATTTTTGAAATTGTGCCTTGGGATGCATGTTGGGAGTAGTATGGCCCCAAAGCAAATTTTTTCCTTCTAGACCAAGCTGCTCATAAATGACAAAATGAAGGGTGATCTTAGGGTTTTTGGCCACTGTAATGCGATGGTGACCTCCGTTTGTGCTCAAACTGCTCTGAAAAATTGGCTACCTCTAGAGCTTGCAAAAAATCTCCCAACTTGAAACCCTCATGGATCTAGCAAACGATGGCCAAAATCTGCAAAACAAAAGCCAATCCTGACTTTTTCTAGCACTCTGAATCCAATGGTGAAGCCAATCTGATCCAAAATGCCTCATAAATGAACTCAAGGCATGATACCCTCGAGGAATCGAACAAACTCTGCAATGATTTTCTCAAAATCTGAGAAGGGGTTTAAATCAAGGCTTTTGATACCATGTTAGAAACCAAGATTTGAAATGCAAACTAGAAAAGCCTTCCACAAAGAGAAAAATAGAAAAAGAAAGAGCTTTGCAAAAAGATGTGCAAATAATATTATTCAGGAATTCATAATTACATGAATGATTTGCTTTATAAAAGAAAAGTATGCATAACCCTAATCTTATATTGAGCAACAAGATAGCTCAACAAGATAAGGATAAGAATAATAAACCTAAATTAAATATTACCTAAGTAAAGTTATGCAAGTGTAATTAAATATTAATTACACTAGCAGTGAAGGCCCAAATGGAGAAGTCGCAGGTTTTAAAGAAGAAAAAAACCCTGTCTCGTATTTGCATGATAAGAAAGAATGTACAGAGGAAAATATTCATACTTCATTGGTTAAAGTTGCGGCCTAGGGTTTTAAGGCCCACTTAAAAATATAAATAAATGATGAAATGACCATAATACAGGATTCCCTCTGCATTTTAATGGAGCCACAATTTAAATCAAAGTTTTGTTTCAATAGGGTATTAAAGGAAGTTCTCTTTTTTCAGAAAATGCAAGTAAAAGAGGAGTCACAACATGCCATGGAGAGAGAATGCAACCATAATGAGCCAAAGATTTTCTCATTTGCAAAAATAATGGATCCATGAAATTTTATGCCTAGAGTGCACAGGAAGGAAAAATATATGCATCATTTTGCAACTCAATGAGCTTGAATTGAGCTTTTTATCGATAGAAAATAAAAGAAGAATACAGAGCTCGAATAATGGAGTGCTCACCTCACTTTTAGTTGTTGAGAAAACACATTCAAATTCCTCAGTAAAAGTTATAGAATTTCTTCAATGGCATCCTCAAAACAATGAGAGCTCAATAGAATGTGCAAGAATAAGAAATATGCATCATAAAATGATGGTGGATGTGGGTCAAAGCCCTTGGAAACACATTAAAAATGGAGGAATTTAAAAAATATCTACATTTTTGCAAAAAGAGATGCTCACCATGTTGATTCCCTATAGAAGAAGGCCTCAAAACTCTACAAAAGCTCAAAGATTGAACCCTAATGGTGGCGGCTAAAAGAGTTCTCCAAAAGATGAGTGCAAAAATGAATGAGGGAAAAGTGGGGTTTGATGAGTTTCGTTTTAGGGTTTTCCTTTTTTCCCTAAGTCGACCTTAGGAATTTTTATCACATTGATTTAAAAAATGCATGCCTTCATTAATACCTTAATGGTATTAAGTTTGTTTTGCATATGTGTTATAAACCTAGGCATCTTAGTGCCTTAGTCCTTTTTCTTGTTTTTGGAAAAAATATCATATAGCCTAGGTCTTGATAATATTTTATGATTTTTAGAGAAATAAAAGTTCCTAAGTCGAGAAATATTGTATACTTGGTGAAATTCAAATTAAACTATTTTTTCCTTGTATTTTTTGAAAAAATAAGATCAAAACCCAAGTTTGAGCCTTTATTTTTTGTAATTTGAAACTGTAGATATTGTAAAGCAATATTAAGGTAATAATCTATAAATTTCCTTTGTATTTTCTATTTTGAATGTAGTAAAATCAAAATAAATGATCCAGTCCTCTTAGAAACTTTCCCATTTAAATTTGAGTCTTTTTGAGCAAAATAGGAAAAACTGGGCAAACTGAAGTTTCTATTTCAGTTTTCAGTCAGTTTAGGCTTCATTTTTAAGTCCTTTTTAGTTGACCCACTTGAGATAGAAACTTTCCACTTTTTTCATCTAGTTTGGAGGCAGTTTGGGTACTAATTTTGAGGCTTTTCTTTGGAGCTTGAAAATGGCTTTGAAGTTACTATTTTGGAGAGAAGTTTAATGGGATTTTTCCATTCTCACTATTGGAGGCACTTTGGAGATATAAGTTGGAGAATAACTTAGTTTTTTCTCATTAGTTGAAGTTGAGATTTGCTTCTTACTTTCTTGCTCACCTGCAGAAAGCTTTGTAAGCTTGATATTTGTACTCAGATTTTCATTTTGCATACTCCTTCAGTTTAATAAAAGTAGTAGATCATTCATATCTCAAATTTTTGTCTCATTTTGCAATAATAATCCGATGTTGTCATTGTGATTCTAAAATTTTGTATCCTTTTTATGTCTTATTGTTGCAATTGTGGTACATAAATTTCATATAGCACAGGTTGTATGTTGTGTTTTGTTACCAAACCTTCATGCAAACCATTGTTGTGTTGTATGATGCATTTGAGGTTGTGAAAGTTATTATTTTGAGAACTAGTTGTGAGTTAAGTTGGTGAAAAAATTAAAGTTCTGGTGCATCACTCATTATGTTTAGGATTTCATTTCGAGTTAACTTTCTAAACCCTTTTCTTATAAAATTTTGTAGATTAGGTGATCTGCCAAGGGAACTAGCCCTATCTAGAGATTCATTCTCGCCATAGGTCACCCACAACCTAAGAGTGTTTCCATGTTTCAATAGGATAGTTGATTCAATCTTAGCTAGGGTGCAATATTGATTGATAATAGTTTTTGGCACGCCCGGTGGGACTCTGAAACTTGTGTCAAAGAAAGTTTTTAAAGTTTTAAAGTTGTTGTTCTAGTATATGCAGCAATGTTTCCAACCTTTAGAGGTTTTAAGTTTATACCTGGTGACTCCATTCTTTGGTTTGCATGCATATCTAGTGTAATCAATTATGAGAAGAGTGCAAACTAGTACAAGTACCAGTGATGGCAAGCTAGTTTGCATTTGCACCTTTTAATGGGGGCAGCCCATTATTTCTTGCTCGACATGATGAAATTCTTGTTTCAGCCCTCAAAAGTCTACCATATTTCACTGAAGAAGACCAAACCACCCTTGTTCAACACATTCAAGATGTGTTAACATTGTGCTCAGTTCATAATGTCACTAAAGAGAACGTAGCATTAAGGATTTTGACTGCATCGCTAAAGGGAAAATCCATGCAGTGGTTTAGAGGCCTTCCAACAAATTTAATTGCAACATGGGATCAATTGGGTGATGGCTTGCATCGACAGTTTGAAGACAAATCTGATCATTTGTCTTTACTAGAGCAATTAAGTACTATTAAGAGAGCTCCTCAAAAGCACATGTTAGATTTTAACTACCATTTCCAAAGAACTTGGGATAGGATCCCAATGACAGTAAAGCCTTCACCTCAACACAAAATTCTATATTTTTAATGGATTTGAATAGTGAAATTTCTGTAATGATTCAATCTATGGGTGGGTTTACGCTTCCTAATGCTTATGAGATTGCTATTAGAGAGAAAAAATACCTTATTTAAGCTAGTAAAATAGCCCCAAGGCCTTCAATACCATTTTTTCCTAAAGTTTAGCCACCTGTACCTATGTCTTTACCCCCCTTAGCTGCTATTTCGCTTGCTCTAGCAATAGGATATCAAGTTGCAACTCAAGAAACTGTTGTTCCAACCCAATCTCAAGAGCTTCAAGAGATTAAAAATATACTGAAAACTTTTGGGAATGATTTAGTGAGTATTAAGAAGCAAGTTGTCCAAGAGCATAAGCCCTATCAAGCTCCATATCAGCCTAATCAGCCAAATAGGCCACTTTTTCAAGTTGATTCCCAAGGCCAAAGGAGAAACTTCGATCCTAGACCCTTTCAACCTTATAATCCTACTATTGTTGTTCAACAAGATGCAACACAAGAATATCTAGAACAATAGGGTTCTCATCCTAAATATTGCCAACATGATGTAGCATTAATGAATTGGCATGGTGAGGATTTTTTCAGGGTTATTCATACATAGCAAGCAAAGAAAAAGCAAGGAAGAGTGTGCATTTTGGTTTGATGAGTTGCCTTCTTTTGTTGACCAAGATGAAGAAAGCATGCTCATACCCATCGTAGCTACAAGTCAAGGGCAAGAGAATATTTTGAAAAACCAAGTTCAATTTGAACAATAGGATGAAAAGGTAAATGAGGCTGGTCAAGCAGATAATTCTGCAATTTGGTTTGATGAATTACCTCCCTTCATTGAAGATGAGGAATAAGAGGTGGCTTGTGTCTCATCATTAGTAGTTTTAAATCAACAAGAGAAGTGCAAAGATGAGCCTTATGTGGAGTCTAAAAAGACTGATGATTGCTACCATGAGAGCAGCCTTAAATTGAATGATCAAGGGCTTAAGGAGGATTTGTTTCAAGCTAAAATTGAGATTTTCTGCTCACGCTTAGATATTATAACAACATCTTTGGAGGGTTATCTTGAGCAGAAAGTGAAAAAGGTGGAAGTGGTTGTATTCCCAAATGAGTCACTAGTTGTGAAGCAACCTAACCATCAGCATGATCTTGACTGGTTGGAGGAGCTACCTTTCTATTGTACAGAGGAGCTTGAGGTTGATGTGTTATTTGAAAGTCTGATAGGAGAGGCTATCTCATTGTCTGAACCTTCTCCTTCCTTCATTGAAGAAGAAAATCGAGATTTAGAGTATGCCTCCTTGAGTAATAATGAGTATTTTGAGCCTGGTCCAACTCTTACTAAGAGCCTTCAAAGGGTCAATAGCTTTGATGAGCTATTAGCTACTCTAACGGATGAGGATGGCCCATTGACCATGGAGGAGGAGTCAACATGGCAAGCTATCATGCAAGGTTAGGATGATGTTATTTCTAATCACTTGAATTGTTTTCCCTCTAGCCCAAAGCCTTCAAGGGGATGTCGTATAATGCAGTTAGCTCAATTAGAAGCCAACAAGAAAGAGCAGCCCCATAACATTATTGGTGTAGGGTAGCAAAGAGGGTACCGAGTTCAGCACAACCAATCCACTTGTTCATTTGATCACCGTTGGTTCACCAATCAAGATAGGTGGGTAAGTGACTACATTTTCCTTCTTGAAAGGTGTTGCAGAAATTTGTGGGGTATTTAATCTTTCCCCATCTCTTTTGGTTGATTCATAAGCATGCAAAGCATCCTCTGTTGGTTAGAAGGGGGAGTTATTTTTCAAAACTAGTTAATGGTTTTTTTCTTAGTATCATTTTCACTAGTTAGTTTAGGGTAGGGTTAGTGTTTACTACTAATAAGTGCTCAAGGCATATTTATTTCAATTTCTTTCTTTCCCTAAGTGTTGGTTGCACATGTTTTGGCCACCAAGGCCTTTTAGTTTGCTTTCAGTTTGGTTTTTGTTGTTGTTTGGAGTATTTACAGTTGGGTTTTAATGGTTTTGTAAGTTTGAGAAGGGGAAGATTTGACTCTGTGCCAAATGAATTGTTTAAGACAACTATTCTATATGTTTAGCAGGCAAGCATTCAACAAAAATTGCCATAAATGTTGCCAAATTTTCACCTACAACTCAATTTGGTAGAGCTGAAGTAATTTATTTACATTTTAAGGTGAAAATATTCTAACACATTTTTGCCATGCTTAACCATTGCATATTAAAGTTTAAAAGGAAGAGTTTAGTTTTATTGTGCAATGTGTTACAATAGAAAAGAAAGCATTCAATTTTGACATTCGATGCTTTGCAGCATAAAGGAGAATACATGAATTGTAAGATGTTGCTTTCATTCATTTCACAATGTTTCATTCATTTTGCAAATGAAATATACATAGAATTGCACAAGTGTTGCTTTTATATTCATTGGAAAGAAAGGAGTAATCAAATGTCCCACATAAGTCATGGGAATATCTGAACCAATGCAACATGGAAAATATGCTATACATCTGAAGATTGAATAATAGAAGACACATGAAAAGAGACATAGCCATAATTGCCTATGGTGGTTGCATGTTGGTTTTCATTGTTGCCTACCCCTCCTTGCTCTTGGTCTTCAAGTGAACCTGCAGATGATTGATAAAGATTTGTTACAGCTCCAAATATGAGTCTCATCACATGCCCCACCAACAAAAATAGAGCACATGTTTATGATGCATTAGGTCAACAAACATAAGATGTATGCAAGAGAGCTTGAAAAATAAAACATTATAGGAGCATTGAGCTTCGCTATTTTTTTAATCTAACATGTTTGTTCATTGTGCAGGTATAGGTTGAATCATGTTGTTGATTCATTTTTGAAGACGTCATAACATGTGGTGAAAAAATGGGCTCCCACAAGGGTTAAGCCCAACATGCTACCCCTAAGTATCAAAAGGGGAATGAGATAGGAGTGCACATTTAGAATGATCGAATACTTCATTGAAGGAGTAATTCATAAAGTGACTACAAGAGTGGAAAGTTCATTGCTCATTCATGACAATCAATTAAAAAGTGAAATGGAGTGAAAATCATAAATGAACAAGGAACTGATTTGAATACTTAAATAAAATGCATAACATAATTTAAATGCATCATTTTCTTCATTCAAAGAGTTCTATTTACATACAAAGTTCTTATGATGTCATGGTTTTTTCATTGCTGTCATAAAGCATGTTTTATGTTGTCCATATTGTCTAAAGTGCACACCTTGAGGATACAAGTCACCAAGGATCAAAAGATAGTTAGCACTTCCATTTTGATGTGATGGGGAAGAAAAGAGAATGGTAGCCACTATCAATGTTTAAAGTCTTGAGGAACAATAGTTCATATTCAAGGGTGCATTTAAAACACGGAGCTATTTTGAGTCTGTTTGTTTTTAGTAAATAGTTGTGATGGAATGTAAATGTTTGACTCATGTCAAAATGGACAAGTCATGGGAAGATAGTCCCATACAATTCCTTAGGGATAGCAAGTGAAGTTTCAATCAAGACAACACTTGCAAAACATTAGCGCAGTGAACAAATGATGATGCTTTCAAATCACAACAATTTTAAAAAGTCATTAAGGAATAGTGTGGCAGCCTACATATGCATGATGAAAGTGTCAATCAATAAGAACTAAGCTACAATTTTTGAAATGACAATCTATCCAACCAATAATATAAACTTGTGCAAACATGTATGGATATCCAGTCAAGGTAATGATGCTAAGCCACTTCAAAAAATAGTGAGTGAGGGGTTCACAGTGATAAGGGATAAGTCAGAACCTTATTCATCCTTTCCCTTGATGAAACAGTTTATAAGCATGATAAATCCATCGAGTTTTAAATACATGACCAACTTTTCCAAAAGGTAATTAAGTGAGAAGCAGTCACAACATAAACAAAGAGGCTTGTTGCTATCATTAAGGTTGAGTATGATGAAGTATACAGAGGGAAAATGTATATGATTTTATGATAAGGATTTGGAAGGTGTAGAAATACACACCAAAAAAAATTTGAAGTATAAATAAAATGAAAGGACATAATAGAGGGTTTTGACCCTTGCTTTTGAAGGCCCAAATGGAGAAGTCACGGGTTTTAAAGAAAAAAAAATTGTCTCGTATTTGCATGATAAGAAAGAATGTACAAAGGAAAATATTCATACTCCATTAGTTAAAGTTGTGGCCTAGGGTTTTAAGGCCCACTTACAAATATAAACAAATGATGACATGACCATAGTATAGGGTTCCCTCTACATTTTAATGGAGCCACATTCTGAATCAAATTTTTGTTTCAACAGGGTATTAAAGGAAGTTTTCTCTTTTCTTTTAAAAAAATGCAAGTAAAAGAGGAGTCACAACATGCCATGGAGAGAGAATGCAGCCACAATGAGCTAGAGAGTTTCTCATTTGCAAAAATAATGGAGCCATGAAATTTTACGCCTGGAGTGCACATGAAAGCAAAATATATGCATTATTTTGCAACTTAATGAGCTAAAAGTGAGTTTTTTATCAACAAAAAATAAAAGAAGAATACAAATCTTGAATAATGGGGTGCTCACCTCATTTTGAGCTATTGAGAAAACACATTGAAATGCCTTGATAAAAGTTTCAAAAAAAATTTGATGGCAGCCTCAAAACAATGAGAACTCAACAAAATGTGCAAGCATAAGAAATATGCATCCAAATATGATGGTGGTTGTGGGTCAAAGCCCTTGGAAACACATTAAAAATGGAGGAATTTAAAAAATCTCTACATTTTTGTAAAAAGAGATGCCCACCATGTTGATTCCCTGTAGAAGAAGGCCTCAAAACTCTGCAAAATCTCGAAGATTGAACCCTAATGGTGGCAGCTGAAAGAGTTTTCCAAAAGCTAAGTGCAAAAATGAATGAGGGAAAAGTGGGGTTCGATGAGTTTTGTCTTAGGTTTTTCGTCTTTGCCCTAAGTTGACCTTAGGCATTTTTATCACATTGATTTAAAAAATACATGCCTTCATTAATACCTTCATGGTATTAAGTTTTTTTTGCATGTGTTATAAACCTAGGCATCTTAGTGTCTTAGTCCTTTTTCCTATTTTTTGAAAAAATATCATATAGCCTAGGTCTTGATAATATTTTATGATTTTTAGAGAAAATCAAAGTGCCTAAGTGGAGAAATATTGTATACTTAGCAAAATTCAAATCAAACTATTTTTTCCTTGTATTTTTTGAAAAAATTAGATCAAAACCCAAGTTCGAGCCTTTATTTTTTGTAATTTGAAACTGTAGATATTGTAAAGAAATATTAAGGTAATATTCTATAAATTTCCTTAGTTTTTTTCTATTTAAAATGCAGTAAAATCGGAATAAATGCATCCAGTCCTCTTAGAAACTTTCCCATTTGAGTTTGAGTCTTTTTGAGCAAAATAGGAAAAACTAGGCAAACTGAAGTTTCTATTTTAGTTTTCAGTTAGTTTAGGCTTGATTTTTAAGTCCTTTTGGGTTGACCCACTTGATATGGAAACTTTCCATCTTTTTCATCCAGTTTGGAGGTAGTTTGGGCACTGATTTTGAGGCTTTTTTTTGGAGCTCAAAAATGGCTTTAAATTTACTATTTTGGAGAGAAGTTCAATGGTATTTTTCCATTCTCACTATTGGAGGCACTTTGGAGATATAAGTTAGAGAAAAAATTAGTTTTTTCTCATTAGTTGGAGTTTAGATTTGCTTCTTACTTTCTTGCTCACTTGCAGAAAGCTTTGTAAGCTTGATATTTGTACTCAGATTTTCATTTTGCATACTCCTTCAGTTCAATAAAAGCAAAAGATTATTCCTATCTCATATTTTTGTCTCATTTTGCAATAATAATCTAATGTTTTCATTATGATTATGAAATTTCAAATCCTTTTTATGTCTTATTGTTGCAATTATGGTACAAAAATTTCATATAGCACAAGTTGTATGTTGTGTTTTGTTACCAAACCTTCATGTAAATCATTGTTGTGTTGTATGATGCATTTGAGGTTGTGAAATTTATTGTTTTGAGAATTGGTTGTGAGTTAAGCTGGTGAAAAAGTTAAATTTTTGGTGCATCATTAGATTTAGGATTTCATTTCGAGTTAACTTTCTAAACCCTTTTCTTAGGAAATTCTATAGATTAGGTGATCTGCTAGGGGAACCAACCCTACTTGGAGATTCATTCTCACCATAGGTCACCCACAACTTGAGAGTGTTTCCATGTTTCAATAGGATAGTTGAGTCAATATTAGCTAGGGTGCAATCTTGATTGACAACAATATCAAATCCCATCATTCTTGTTGGGTTGTCTTCTTGGTGACTTGTTAGAATCATGCAAATCATACAAATAAAATGCATCATCATTTTCCCATTTTTGGTGCTTGTAATTGAACTTAAATTTGACCCAAATGAAGAGAAGGAAAGCAACAACTTCTTGTTCCAAATATCAATATCTAAAATTTGTCATTGAAATTTTGAAATCTTTGATTTGGTTTATTGAAAGAGGGGATAGACGTATCTATATGTATGTATGAAATTTTTATACCATGCAACATTTTAGGGTCATGTAAAAGAAAGGGCGAGCTAAAAATTCTTATATGAAAGAGGTCTTAAACCTTGAGCTTTAGGATCACACACTAAGCACAAGTTTCTATGTGGTTTCTTAGCTTATTTTGGGTAACAATCATTACTTAATTTGTTTAGGAGTAATTTTTGGAGCTGATATCTCCATGAACATTTTTAAGAATTCGTCAAGTAAAAATATGTAGTTACTATTTATTTCCATGTATGAATGAATACTATTAATAATCATTTTTTTAGGTAAACTTTGGAGGGAAAATTGGAGGCAAATGAAAAGGAGGGAAAGAAATTTATGGGGCCACCTAGAATTTTTTTTAATATGCAGTTGCTGCACTTATTTTTATCCCTCCTTTTTTACACAACTTATTTTCAATTCCTAAATTGTAGCTACTCCACTAAAGTAGGGAAAGATTCTAAATTATTCTTTTCCCACAACTTTAATTTTTTATATGAACACTCCAACTGCTTAAATTTAAGCAAAAAATGCACTTAAGCAGTCACATGAGGACATGGGATAAGAGGCCTCAAAAAATAATTATGTCAAGCCAAGTGAATTAAGCTTCACAAATAGAAGTCTTATTTGGTATCTAAAAAGGCCAAGGTTTATTAAGTGTGTTTAATAGCTACATTATGTCATGTGGTGAAATGGGGTCGATCATAGGGATCTTAACTAATGAGTCACATTAGGAAACTAAGATTAATATTATAGATTTATGGATAAGTAAATTATGTGGCTTGAGTCTCAAAGTACCCTACATAATTATAACAACCTTAGGATCACACACTAAGAGTCCTCAAACATGAATTATGTCAAGCCAAGTGAAGTAAGCTTCACAAGTAGAATTCTTATTAGGTATGTAAGAAGGTCAAGGCTTATTAAGTGTGTTTTGTTGCAAGTATGATGGTGTTGTAATTGATGTCAATAGGATTTCTATTGGCTGATGTTGCCATCGATGTCAACTATGTGTTAGGGAAGATTACTTCATGATGAAGATGTCAAGGATATTGAGAAAATTCTGAAAAAGAGGAAAACACGTTATTGTAGGTTGTGCATGCGTAGTTGAGATATTGAGGAAGTGTTGTGATTACATGGAGCTATATTTTTGTTGTAGTGTCTAAATATGAGTTGGAATGAAGTAATGAGCTGAGATGATGTCTTTGATACTTGGATTCCAAGTGCTTTTGAGAAAATTAGATAAACAAAGAAAACAGTGTTGTGCAAGTATCCAAAATGTGCTTTGAGATGTGCTCTATGTTTCTTTTGTGTTGATGCTATGCCTATGAAGATCGATATGTTTTTCAAGGTTGTTAGAGGTTGCTATATTTAGAATTTGGGTTTCTAGATCATTGTATAGAGTGAGATATTTTCACCAGTGTATGAACCAATTTTTTAGTGATGTTTTTTGTGGCCTGGGAGAAATGTATTTTCTCACATTTCTCTATAGTTTGCTTCAAGTTGTGTGGATTTGGGAAGTTTCTTATAATGTTTATATATTTTAAATTTAAGGTTTCACTTGATTTAGTATAGTACAATGTGTGTTTCATGTGTTAGTGTGTGACTAAGGTTTACAAATTTTCTAGGTTGAAAGTATTTCTATGTTGCAGAGTTTGGATGAAGTCTTTGTTGGATATTAGGTGGTTTAAGGATTATTCTAGATCATGTTCAAGTGAATTTTGTTCTTAAATTTTAATTGATTTAAGGAAGTGTTGTGAGTACATGGAGCTATATTTTTGTTGTAGTGTCTGAATATGAGTTGGAATGAAGTAATGAGCTGAGATGATGTCTTTGATACTTGGATTCCAAGTGCTTTTGAGAAAATTAGATAAACAAAGAAAACAGTGTTGTGCAAGTATCCAAAATGTGCTTTGAGATGTGCTCTATGTTTCTTTTGTGTTGATGTTATGCCTATGAAAATCCAATATGTTTTTCAAGGTTGTTAGAGGTTGCTATATTTAGAATTTGGGTTTCTAGATCATTGTACAGAGTGAGATATTTTCACCAGTGTATGAACCAATTTTTAGTGATGTTTTTTGTGGCCTGAGAGAAATGTATTTTCTTCACATTTCTCTATAGTTTGGCTTCAAGTTGTGTGTATTTGGTAATTTTCTTATAATGTTTATATATTTTAGAATTTAAGGTTTCACTTGATTTGGTATAGTACAATGTGTGTTTCATGTGTCAGAGCATGAATAAGGTTTACCAGATGTTTTGGGTTGAAGTATTTATATGTTGCAAGTTTGGATGAAGTCTTTGTTGGATATCAAGTGGTTCAAAGTTTATTCTAGATCTTTTTCAAGTGAATTGTGTTGTTCAAAATTTTTAGATTGATTTAAGGAAGTGTGTACTTAATTTTTATGGTGTTTAGCATGGGTATTAGCCGACTTTGTCTTAGCACTACATGCGAGGCTTGTGAAAGCATGTTGAGATGTGTTGGGATCTATTTGGGTCCTCATTAAGGATTTATATTAGGTCACCTTCATTCCTATCCACCGCGGGAAGGTTTAGGTGTCGACCTAATATGAATTTGTAAGTATAACAGGTGGTTGTCGACCTTGGAGAAAATTTAAGATTAAGATTGATATAAATAAGAGTAATTTTGTTGTGAGATGTAAGAGAGAGACAAGATAGATGCAAGATCAATGTGAGTGATGTGGGTGATGTGAATTTGAGCAGAGCAGTGTGAAATTCAAGTGTTGGATTCTTGAAGGCAATGAGCTAAAGGTGTGCGAAATCTTTCATGCAAGGTTGCGAAAATGTTGAGCATTTGTGGTGGATTCCTTATTGCATTGAGAAATTTTTCTCTTCGTAACATTTCTCTTCTATCTTCTTGTGTTCTTTCTATGCAAGTGAGCCTTGGCTGTGAGCCTTTTCAGATAGTGTGTCCTATTTTGGCAGTGAGGCCTTGTACTGTTTTTGCAATTACTTATATTGTGAGATAATCCTCACCGTGGTTTTTCCCTCATTGGGTTTTCACGTAAATTTGGCATTCTCTTGTGTATGGTTTTGTTATTTCAATTCTTTTTATATGCATTTCATGTTTAAATCACTTAAATAGAATAAGGGTTTAATGAATGCATGTGGATCTGATTACTGTTGAGGGTTTTGATGTTTTAATTTTCTACAATTGATTCACCCCTCCCTCTCAGTTGTCTTGTTCATTCAACATGTTTAATATCTATAGTATACTGTGTGGAAAAATGAGATTAGTCATAAGGATATTAACTAATGATTGTTGGAAGATTGTCATCGATGATGTTGTAAAGGGGGATATTGTTGGAAGATTGTCATTGATGATGTTTTCTGACAACATGAGCACAGTATGTATATTTTGCATGCTCCAGTGTTGTAATTGATGTCAACATGGCTTTGGATCATTATAGCATGATTTAAAATTGTTTTTGAAGATATTTGTATAGGATAAGGTGGTCTGTTAAGTATTGCTACACAAAAAAATGCCTAGGTATAAAATCTGCTAATACAGTAGCTCAATGCATCAGTTTTTGGGTCCGCACTCCACTTCAAATAGATATATCACTCTACAATTATAAAAATGTTTTTGTGATCATCATATGCATATGAATTGAATATTTTTTGTTGTTTATTGAAGTATCCTAGAAGATATGAATGACAAAGTTTAGTTTTGTATATTGCAGTTATTTTTTATACAAAGTGTTAGTGTGGGAGATTTTGTATTTCATTGCAGATGATTATTTTGTGCTATGATGTTGAATATAAGCTATTTGATGTTAGTAAAGAATAATAATTCTAGATGGGATCATGTTTTGAGTTCCACATGTGGAAAATTGGGTAAGAAGATGAATGTTTTTGTGTTTAGGTCTTATTTGGGACTGACCTAACACGTTTGAAGGATTAATATGTGTTGCAATCTTATGTAAGATCTATATTGGGTCCATCCTGACTTATCATGAGGAGAATTGAATTTTGAATTAAGGCACAAGATTTTAATGAAATTTTTTGAGGATGAAAAGTTCAATTTTGTGTGTTACTTCCAATTAGGCCAACCTAATTGAAGTTACACTTGATCTGGATATGTATATAATTGATTTTGATTTTTTGTAGGAGTGGTGTGAGTGATATGTGATAGATGACTTGTATAGTTTTCCGCCTACATGTGTGTGATGCAAATTTGATCAGAGTTGTGTGAGTTGTGTGAATTTAGAGTAGAGTAGTGCATTGATCCAAATCAATGCAAAGATTGATTTGTAATTGATTGGAACTGTAATCTAGCATATTGTAGATGCATTTGTAATAGTTTAATAGGATGTGAACCACCCATTCTTTCTTCTATCTTATTCTTTGTGGATAGTGAGTCCACCTATAGTGAGAATTTTTGTAATATACTATATTTAGATATAATATATTGTGAGCCAACCCTCACCGTGGTTTTTCCCATTTTAGGTTTTCCACATAAAAATCCTAGTGTTCATGTGTTGTGTGATCTTTTGGATGTTTTATTCTTTCATTAATTATTGTAGTTTTTTTTTTTTTAATAATTGAATGGATAATGTCTGAATGGTTTAATAGAATACTGATTCACCCCCTGCTCAGTATTTTGGGTGTTCAATAATTGGTATCATAGCTTGGATCCTTGGAAGGAGCTTGACCACTTTGGGAAGATCTTGGAGATTGAACACGTGGCTGATAGAAATTTTCCTATTCCTTTGGAAGAGATTCCTACTATTGAATAAACAAAAGAATATTGCGCAATTGACAAAGAACTCAAAGTTGATCTTGAAGATCTTAAAAAAGTTGAAGATGAAAATAGAGGTCTAAAGGAAAATCTTAAAGAGGAAAATGAGTGCATCAAAAAACTGAGAGAGCATATCAAGAAATTCAAAGAAAGGCATAAGGAAGTCATTGAAAAATTGAAGAAAGAAAATGAAGATCTCACCAAACTAAAAGTACAAGTGGAAGAAAGGAAAAGAGTTGAGGAATGTCTAAATGCAATGTTAAAAAGAAAATTGATGAATGCACAAGGCTTGAAAAAAAAGTGGTAAATCTAAGTCAGATCTAGAGAAGGAAAAAAGTCATGAAGATAAATTCAAGACAATTTCTACAATGCTTGATGAGTTGATTATAGGTCAAAAATCATCTAAAGAAAAAGGTGGTCTAGGACTTGAAAAAGGAGAAGGCTCAAAAGTGGCACAGACACCTAATGCAAAAAAGAAGATCAATGAACTGGAAAATACTAAAGACAAGAAGAACAATGGAAATATCTATAATCAAATAAGAAATGATAGAAGACCTATCAAAAAACAAAATGCTCAAAGGTACCCATCTTTCAATGGTATTTTTTATTCTTGCAATAAATATGGACATAGAGTAATGGAATGTAGAAGCAAAAGAATCGGAATGCTCCATCCTTTACTAGTCAATGTTTTGCATGCAAAAAATTTGGACATAGAGCAAATGAATGCATAATTCAAATGATGAATGGATATAACAATGGTAGAATTATTCAAACCTTCAATAGTTATTATTCTATATGCTATGGATTTGGACACAAAGCTAATCAATGTAGATCCAGAATGAATGAAAGGAATAATGTTCAAAGAAATTCCATATCTAATTATTGTAGTAGGCCTAGAAATATTGCTAAATTTTATAGAATCAAAAATGCAAGGAAGGAAAATCTAGTAAAGAAAAATGAACTAGTCAAAAAGATTGATCTAGTTGAAATAAAGAAGGAAATGGAAAATATCTAGAGAAATAAAGAAGATATTAAGGATAAGAGAGAATTTGTACCATCCTTTGGTACAAATGTTTCCTTTGGTAACTAAGCCCAGAGCTATGTCTTAGGGGAAGTTTTAATGGATATCTTATATCCCCTATCAGAAAAGAGGTGTTGAAGCCACAACACGAAGAAATGTCATGATGAATGGAATGCTTAATATGTTGAAGAATATTGTGGAAAGAAATATGCTAATGTGGAGATTTGTGGAGCTTGATAAGTTGACTGTGCATACAATTTTTAAGGTTACCAACTTTATGGTTTGAAGCGTTTATTATAGAATTAGGTCAAATCAAAGAGTTAAAAGCGAATTTGCTAAGGAAAATTCATTTTATCAAATGTATTCGAAGGAGAATAGAGGAGAAAGAAGTGAATTTGAAGATTTCAACGTGTCTCCAAGTTTTAGAGTATCAAAACCCTAGTTCGTCGAGTAGAGAAAAAGGTATTTAGCAATCCTTGCATATCTAGTTTTTTTTGGATTTATCATTTGAAAGTAGTTTGAATGCAATGGTGACACTGGAAGTTGTAGATGTTTCATAGATACCCCAACCTAATTTTAAAAGATATTTTTCCAAATCCTTAGAAGATGATCCCTTAGGCACATTTTCACACATACCTTATGGGGTTTTTCCAAACGAAAACATTAGGGTATACATTCATGGAAGTATGGATGAACACTCCAAAAAATTATTGGACCTATAGATAGATGAATTAGTTAGGGATGATTACACTTTAAATTTAGAATAAAAATTTCTAACTAAGAAGAAATTACATGTATGGCATTGGTTTCTGAATTTAAGCTATAAAGAGAAGTGCATCATAATGGCCCTAAGCATAATTCACAACCAATTCATATGGATTGATGGCCCTCACATGATTACTAAGGAAGTAATTAGAGAGATAACTGGTTTATGGTCCACCGAACCAATTCCAGTCTTGAAATCTACCAAGAACAAGGATGTAATGGAGAGAACAAAATCCCTCACAGTAAACCCTATTAGAAGCTTAGCAGTTAGATATGTAGCTATGCTTATTGGACACAAGATTTATATAGATAATTTGGTCTTTTCCACCACAATTATTGTGGCACAAGACATGGTTGAGAACAATGTTGACTATGACCTCTATGAGTTGCTTTGGCAACAATTGATGGAGAACTTGAAGGAAATTAAGAAGAGGAAGCATGTATTCATGTATGACACATTTGTGGTATGTTTTATTTTCTACATTTTGAGGGAAGCTCCTATGATTAGGAAAGCCATTTGGTCAAGTACAAAGCCTTTTGTACACCAAATAGGAAATTACATGAGAGATATTGGACACATGAATGCTCAGGGTGATTCCCTTGCAACCTTCTTTGCAATATTCCATAGAAGAATGGATGAGAGACAAAGAATTCCAAGAAGTGTTGTGAAGAGATACATAAATGACATTACCTTTCTGGTCTCTATTGAATTTTGAATAATGGAAGCAGTTGAACCTAGAACCATTTGGGTTCATAACTAGGTTATGAAGTGTCAAAGGTAGAAGCTATTGGTTGTGTAGAAGTGCTACTAAACAGTCCTAAAGACCCTAGCAGGCCAAGATGGGAATTATGAAGAAAATTCAATAGAAGTTCACCTAAAATTTAAGAAATCATAGATGAGGAAAAATGTTGATGTTGAGGTAGACATATATGCCAAAGAGATTGGCATATCAAAAGAAAAGGTTGGGTTTTTCATAGAAAGAGCTGGAATGTATATGAGTGTAGTAGAAGCCTCTGATAGCTCTAGGAGATCAATTACTATACTTGCAATTGGTGAGAAGAGGAATTCCTTAGATATTCCTCTGGTAAGGGATAAATTCCCTCTAATAGTCCATGCCACCAAGGCAAAAGAAAAGAAAACTACAAGGAGAGTTAAGCAGAAAGCTACAAGGAAAAAGGAAATCAACATCATTGTGGATTCTAAAGAAGATTTAAACATTGACCCCAGTGCCCCAGAACCAAATATGGAAGGATATATGTATATAGATGATGCTCAACATGAGCATGGGATTAGTGAATTAATGGACGAAGTTGTAAAGGAACTATAGGAGATAACACTTGGAACAAACATTGTTTCCTCCCTACCTACAATGGAAAACTTCAAGTTGCTAATTGGACTAAAAGGTCAAGTTGAAACAAAAGTTGAAGCAAGTATATGAGAGAAGAAATTGTTGTACATTACAATGAAGTGTGAATTTGCACACAACAAAGTTGAAGAAAGTTTGAAGGATGTACAAGCCTGTGAGGAAGAAGCAAAGACCTTATTTTTGTACTGTATGAAATGGATGAATGCAACACAAAACATAAAGTATTATGTGGGTGCAATTGAGACATAAATAAGAAATGCATCAAATACTTATGATCTAGTACATGACAGAAATGATTAGACCTAGACTACTATAGTGAACTTACATGAAAAATAATTTACCCTGCAGAGCTAGAAAGAAGAAATAATCAAGCAATTTGAGAAGTTAAGGGACTTAGTGAAGATGAAGTATATACCTATATCAAGTTCCCTTTCCAGTACAAATAGGACTTCAAAGATAAATCTTACTCCCAATACTTTGGAAGGAGAGGAAATCTTAGTGAAGCTTGAGTCATAGTATAGAACACTTGCAGCATCAAAGAAACACTGGGAAGAAGGTAAGTCTACTTGGAAAGTTACCTTGTAGAAGCTTCAAGTGTCAACATCTTTGGGTTGACCATTTCTACTTTTTATGCATTTTTCAAGTTTTCAAATTATTTTGCTAATATGCAGATGATATAGGATTTTTTGTTTACTTCCTAAGGGGGAGTTAGCACATTCATTCAGTTATTTTGGTTTATGCATCTAAGGGAGATTATAGAAATTTTATTTTGGTACCAACACACCCTTTGCCATTGATGTCAAAGGGGGGGAGATATTCAAAAAGTTGCTTGGTGAGATATTTATGGGAAAACAAGTTTTTTGAGGATGATTTTGGTAAGCATAGTTGTCATCAATGAAAAAGGGCGAGATTGTTGGAAGATTTTCATTGATAAAGTTGTAAAGGGTTAGATTGTTGGAAGATCATCATTGATTTTTTTGTCCAAAAACATGAGCATGGTATGTATATTTTGCATGATCCAGTGTTGTCATTGGTGTCAACATGGCTATGGATCATTCTAGCATTATTTAGACATGAGCATGGTATGTATAGTTTGCATGATCCAGTGTTTTCATTGAATTCAACATGGCTATGGATCATTCTAACATTATTTAGAAGTGTTTTTGAAGACATTTGTATAGGATAGGGTGCTCCAAAAATTATTGCTACATAAAAAATGCCTAAGTATCAAATATGTCAGTATAGTGGTTCAATGCGTCAGTTTTGGGTTCCCACTCCCCCACAAATAGAGATATCACTCTACGATTCTAACACTTTTGGTGATCATCAAATGCATCTAAATCCAAGAGGTTTTGTTGTTTAGTGAAGTATCTTGGAAGATAAGAATGACAAAGTTTAGTTATGTATATTGTAGTTATTTTTTGTATAGAGACATTGATGTGGGATATTCTGCATTCCTTCACGGATGATTATTTTGTGTTGTGATGTTGAACATAAGCTATTAGATGTTAGTTGAATAATAATTCCAAATGGGATCATGTTTTGAGTGCTACGTGTGGTGAATTGGGTAAACAGATGAAGGTTTTTGTGTTTAGGTCTCATTTGGCACTAACCTAACATGTTTGAAGGATTAATATGTGTTGCAATCTTATGTATGACCTATATTGGGTCCATCTCAACTTATCTTGAGGAGAATTAAATTTTGAATTAAGGTGCGAGATATTGATGAAATTTTTTGAGGAAGACAAGTTCAATTTTGTGTTACCTCCAATTAGGCTGACCCAATTGAAGTTACACTTGATGTGGATATATATAGGAGATTGATTTTAATGTTTTGCAGAAGTGGTGTGAGTGATATGCAATAGATGAATTGCATAGAATTCTACCTACACGTGTTTGATGCAAATGTGATCAGAGTTGTGTGAATAGTGTGAATTCAAAGCAGAGTAGTTCATTGATCCAAATCGGTGAAAATATTGTTTTGTACTTCATTGGAACTATAATCTAGCATATTGTAGATGTATTTGTAATAGTTCAATAGGCTATGAGCCACCTCTTCTTTCTTCTATCTTATTCTCTGTGGAAACTGAGTCCACCTGTAATGAGCATTTCTATAATATACTATATCCAGATATAATATATTGTGAGCTAACCCTCACCATGGTTTTTCCCATTTTGGGTTTTCCACATAAAAATCTTGGTGTTCATGTGTTTTGTGATCTTGTGGATGTTTCATTCTTTCATTCATTATTGCAGTTGAATTCATTTTGGTAATTGGATGGCTAATGTTTGAATGGTTTAATAGAATACTAATTCACCCCCCCTCTCAGTATTTTGGGTGTTCAACAATGAGTCATATTAGGCAACTAAGATTAAGACTATATATTAATGAATAATAAAATGATGTGGATCAAGTCTCAAAGTACCCTACACAAGGGTCATCCCACAATAATGGGTCCCAAACTTGGTACATCTTGATTTTTGTCTGAAATCACATATTTTTTAGAAAAAAATAATGATTTAAGCCTTAAGGGGTTCCATCTAAAGGGTTTTAATTGAAGAGGGTTATATAAAACCCACTTAGATCAAATTATTGAATCCCTCTAGTCTTAAATCATACCCACAATCAAGTCTCCTTCGCACCTAACACAAGGATGAAAAAAACTCATTTTTCTTTTCCTTTTGAGGGATCAGATTAATTCATTTAGAAATTATGTTTTGTAAATATGTAGCCCTTATTATAAGCTTTCCAAAATGAATAATTTTAAAGATTTTTAATTTATTATTATATTTATATATTATTTCTTATGAATGCAAATTTTTCACCAAACATCAAGGTATTTATTTTACACACGAAAGAATAGAAAAAATAGAGAAAACTAAAATAAAAAATATGTGTGCACCAGGTATTGATGTCCTTTCTCAAAAATTAATTTCAATACATACAAAATAAGTTATGTGTTATGACATACACCTATGTCCAAATTATAATTACTCTGACTTTGAAAATTAATTTAAAAAGTATGCAACAAAAAATTATAAAAAAATATCCATGCACTAGATATTGATGTTACAAATCTATATTTTAAAAATTATAATTTTATCCTTTTGATAAAAAAGGTATGCATTACAACATAAACGTCACTTTTTAAAAATGTTGTTTACTATAAAAATAAGTTATTAAAAGTTACGTAAAAAATCATAACTTATTTCTAATTTTTTAAATATATATATTTACAATCCGCACAAAAATCCTCACAAATCACTAGTTCACATCATCTCTAAATTAGTAATGCTATACTTGCTATAGGTTTCATAAAGTAAAAATTTAGTGAAAAATGTTGATTTCAATGTCCTACTTTGGCCAAAAAGTGGAACACAATATTGTGGGCTGACCCACAAGTGTAACAACCATCCCTTGATTGCTACCACATTTTTTTATTCACTTCACGACAACTATATTCTTAATTTACCAAGCATCCTCCATCTAGGTTAGAAGTGTTGAAGTTGTAACTTCTCCAATCACCATGGTGGCAACAACTCTACACTTCCACTTATATGTTTACACTAGAAAGTGATGAGCTCCCAATTGTGGGGTCATCCCTAAACCATACCTAAATAGGTCAAGGTTTCATTTGTGATGACCCTACTAATGTATCCCTTTTGGGAATCAAAGGTTGTGTAGTTCGTACACACATGATAGAGAGACTATGTCCTATTCTTTTATATGAGATCTATGATCTCTCTTTTAAATCATGATTGTTAATTAAGCTAATAATTTTCAATTAGTCCAATTACACTAAAATGATAACAAAAAATTCCAAATAAGTGTTGGTTATATATCATTAGTGTATAAATGTATACAAACACATTCAATCATTTGACTTGTATAAATACATAAAAATTCACATAGGGGTCATACATGTTCATGTGAATGAAATAACATCATATTAAGACAAGCTCAACACTCAAATCAATCATATTTGAATCTCTAATTGAGCTAATGTAATTCTTTTCTCATTTGTGATGTGGGTGCTCAATTAGCCAACATAACATTTGAATTCTCTAGATATAAAATTGATAGGACTTATATACAAAATGAATACTTGGTTGATGATTAAGAGATGGTGTAAAATTGATTTGATTTATAGATTTTCCAAAGGATTTGATGAATGGATAGGATTGAATATGTAGAAATCTAAATGTTTTCATACCCAACCACACTTGACTTTACCCCATGCTATTTGTTAATTAAATAAATATTATTTAATTCATCCTTATCACACCCTTAATTAAATCTAACCTTAGCCATCAAATCTTCCAACTAAATTAATTAATTAATACCTACTTAATTAATTTATTTAGACTAAATAACCTTCATTACCATTTTCTTATTATTTAATGTCACTTCATCATTAATCCTTATCCATTGAATCCATCTACATGGATCAAGATTTAAAATTTTCACCATATGAAAAGTGTCCTAACCTACCTATCCTACCCCTTTCTCACACATGTTTGAGCATATCTCCCACACATGTGAGGCCACCCTACCTCTTACACATGGCATAGACATGTCACTTTTCCAAGTCATCCAACTCCTTACACATGTCATAGACATTCCACTTTACCTCTTACACATGTCATAGGTGTTGGCAAGAGACACTACACATGATTTATGGTGTTGTCATTGATGGAAACCCTTGTCAGCTAGTCGATCAGCACGTTGCAATTTTCTCATACCGGCAAACAGATTGAAGATCAGTGTTTAACTATTAAGCTTGAATAGAGCGTCTGGTAAATCTGTGTTCTTCGATTCATATGCAAATTTTTTGTTATTAGTTTGTGTTGTGGATCTAAGGGAGTATTGTTCGATGCATAATCTATGTTATCTACAAATCTTGGTGCCTCGTATTGATCTGGATGCAAGCTAAGAGGTCTGGTTGTCTAATTTTTTGTTCATCAGTGTATGAAGGCAGACTTGGTGGATATAGTGTGTCGCAGATATTTGAGAAGTTATTGGTTAAGTTTTTTTGTGTTCGAGCATTTAGTTTTGGGCCCTCACTATGCCATGGTTGACTCTTGTGGATTCACATTGAATATTATGAATGATTTGAAGCCGACAGTTTGTGAATATTTTATTTTCTTGTTGAAGCCGACATAGAGTGATCAAATCTCATGTAGCAGATATATATAAGTGATTGATTATATAATTTTGATATATATTCGATGTGAGTGGATGTATGTTGCGAATATCAAAAGATCTGGAAAGAGATTAAGCGTAGTTTCACTTGCACATTAAGGATCTTTATTGCAAGTTGATGCAGAACAGAGCAGAAGAGTAGAATCAGTCTAAAGGAGCGGAACTTGATTGTTGAGCCTAACCGGAACTGTAATCAAGCATTTGTAGATGCTATCTTTCTCAATTCAAATCCTTGGAAGTATTCCAAAATTTTGTAAGGAAATTAGCCTTTATGATTTTGAGCAGTGAGCTCTAGGTAGTGTGCCTGAATACAAGTGCATTCCCATTTTGTAAACATCTTTTTGAGTATACTCAGATTATATTTTGAATTGGCCATCCACCGTGGTTTTTCCCCTAACAGGGTTTCCACGTAAAAATCCTTGTGTTATGGTGTTTTTACAGTTTGCTTACATTATGTTCATGCATATTTATTTTAGATTGAATTTTATAAGTACTTTGAAGATCAGATTAATAAAGTAAAAAATTGCATAACACTGATTCACCCCCCCTCTCAGTGTTTCTTGATTCCAACAATTGGTATCAGAGCTTACTTCCTCAGAAAGATTTTAACAACTTGGGAAGATCTTGGAGGTGTTTCTATTGGATTCAAGCGGTCTTCAACAATAGATATGGTGGCCCTAGATGATCTTGATCAATCAAAATTTGATGTTTGGAAATTAAAAGAAAATCTTCTAAATGTTGAGAGATTCATTGAGTCATTGAAAGATAAAATCAATAAGTCCAGGGAGAAGAGAAGGGAACTATGTGATCAGATCAAACAAGATGACAATAAACGCATTGAAGATGAGCAACTGATTCAAGCCCTGAAGGAAAATACAAAAGAATGTGAATAATTTTCTACAGAGAATACAATTCTGAAGCATGCAATGGAATCTATTATGATGAGGATGACTAAAGAGATTGAAGACAGAAAGAAGAATGAAGAAAATCTTTCCCAATCCCTAAAAGAGAAATCTGAATAATGCAACCGAATTACTGATGGATTCATTCAGTTGGAACATGAGTTAGAACAAACCAAACACAATGAGGAAGAGCTTGAAAATCACATTGTTGATCTCAGAGATGAACTTTCTAATGCAAATGAATACAAGGAGAAGTTTAAGGTTAGCTCAACCAAGCTTGATGAACTAATTAAAATTCAAAGGACTAATGGTGACAAGCGAGGTCTTGGATATGAGGAAGGAGAAAGTTTCAAATCTGGACAAAGGAATTATGAACAAAGGAAAATCAGACAAGCAAATCAGATGAACAACGCTGGAAGGTATTTGGTAAGACAACCTAATGCTCAGAGGTTCAATGGTTATTGTTTTACTTGCAAAAAATTTGGTCATATGGTAGCTCAATGCAGAAGTAGAATGAATTCAAATGGTCCATCATTCTTCGGTCAGTGCTTCAATTGTAACAAGTATGGTCATAAGTCAAATGAATGCATAAGTGTGATGAAAAAATTTTATAGAGATGTTAGATGTTATGCATGCAATAGATTTGGCCATATTTCTAATCAATGTAGATCGAGAGAAAATCTATGGAGCAACTGGTCTAGACAAAGAAATGTGGTGTGCTACAATTGCAACAAAACTGGTCACATTGCTAGATTATGCAGAAGAGGTCTGGTAAATCAAAGAAGAAACATGCAGAAGGATGTAAAAGGAAAAGGGAAAGTTAGTACAAATCAAATCAGAAAGCAGATGAAGAAAAATTGGGTGAAGAAGAGTCCCTCTGTTACAGAAAATGAGGCAACACCAAAATCAGCTTCTAGTAATTCCTCTGGGAATTAAGTCAAGGCTTTTTAGCCTAGGGGGAACTGTCAGAAAAATTTTCAAACCCCTATCAATAATTGACACCGAGATTTGGATGAGTACAGTGATTACATTGGTGATCTACAAATGTTGTTGAACAATCAGAGAGAGTATTTATGCAAAATTGAAGTTCCACAGAAGAGTTATCTTTCACAGTGTATGAAAATAGGGTATCTGGATGAGTTAGGGAAAAATCATTTATTGCATTGAGAAGTTAGGTGTGTGAGTGATAAAAAGGTCATCTCTATCTTTCATTTGTCACTTTTCATTTTGAGAAGAAGAATTTTTTGAGCTCTAAAGTAAACTTTGGCAAAATTTGGGAGAGTTCAAGTGTGAAGGCGATTCAAAGCTCAAACCCTACTCTGGTTAAAAGGTATTTTTGGAAAAACTTGTAAACCTGTGAATTTTTTGAAATGGCTACTCCATTGGTAGTTGAAGTGAAGGATAGACCCCATCCAAAATTCAAATGGCACCCTTTCAATTCTATTGAGACTAAGCCCTTAGGTGCATTTTCATCTATGTTGTATGGAGTTTTACATATTGAAGACATTAGGGCATATATTCATGATAATATTGAAGAGTTAGGAAGCTCACAGTTGTTGAACTTATATTCCAAACACATTTTTGGAGAGGATTTTTGTGTTAAGCCTAAATTCAAAACTCTAGAAGAGAAGAAATTCACGTAGTTTATGAAATTCCCTGTGTTTGATGAAAACGAATGGGTCTGGTACATCTTGAGTCGAGTCCATGCCAAATTTATGTGGTTGAATCAACCTTTCAAGATAACAAAAAAAGCTATAAGAGTTGTTACAGGTCTAAATTCTCCTAGTGGTTTGCTGATTTTGAAGTCTGTAAAGAATCAAATAGTAACTGATGCGACTGGTTTGACATTTTATAGAAGAGCAATGACAATTGATAACATCACCGATGTGGATGTGAAATTTTCCTCAATGGTCATTGGTTATAACATATATCATTCCAACAAAGAAAATTCTATAACCGATATTGCCATATATGCAGCTTATTAGATGGTAAGGGAGAATACAAAATATGAAGAATCTTGGCAAGATAAAGAAAGAAAAGAACTCTTTTAAATATGGTAATTTGTTGTGCTTATTCTTTTATTTCATGAATGAAGTTCTAGGAGTTGGAAAGTGTTATGGAAAAGAGGTGATAAGCCTATAGGTGTTCAAATTAGAGACATGTTATTCAACCTTGGTGATAGTCAAGTTAGGAAAACTACAATCTGGGGATATCTCAAGAACTTTCAGGAAGTAATGCAAGTAAGGGAAATGATTCCTACTTCTATTGTTGAGAAGTATAAGGACACAATTTGTTTTATGGTGGATATTGATCAATGCTTAATGGAAGTAGCTGATCCTAGAACCGTTTGGATTATGCCAATGGGATATGAAGTCGAGGAAGGAATCTTGGAGCTATATGTGCAACATGTGTTAAGTAAGCCTATGGATCTAACAGAAGAAAGGTTTGGAACATATGCAGAAAAGGACATGAAAGTCCATGAGTAGTTAAAGAAGCCAATGATAGTTTCAAGAGTAAGGAAAAAAGTGGAAGTATTTGCAGAAAGTATGGGCATATCTGCAAAAGTAGTAAGAGAAGCCAGAAGGAAGAGAGATCAAGCAGATGCTGAAAAAGGAAAAGAGCCTACTAAAACTGAATTTTCTAGTTTGGAAACATCCTCTACCTAAACTAGATCAACAAGGAGCTTTGCACCTCTATCTGGTCATGCAAAGAAGTTAGCCCCTGCAAAAGCTCAAGTCAAGGTATCTGGTAAGAGGAAGAAGGATAAGAGCACAAGAGTGTATGAAGCTATCTTAGAAGATGAGGAGACTGAATTTGGTGAAGAAGTTAGAGAAATAAAGCATATGGGAACTCAAGCTGCAACAATCGCTGAGGACAAGCCCTCCAATGAAAAGGTGAAAGGAAAGAAGAAGATAAATCCTGAGAAACTAGGTATGTCCATAGAGGAAGTTGAAAGAGGTATAATTAAGGATGGAAAACTCAAGCCTTTATGTGAAGTGTATGGTACTTTTGATACTATTGGTCAAAGAGTCCTTGAGGAGGCTACAATAAAATATTTGAACAATTTCAAAATGACTCTTGTTGAATAATGGCACAATTTCCTAAGGAATTGTATGAAATTTTGGAGATGAGGAGAGTCAGTGATAGAACTAAAGATGAGCAGATAAGACAATGAATTCTTGCTAATCTAGGTCTGATAATGTCAATTAAGGAAATGGAGTCAATCTTGAAAGAAGCAAAAAGAGATTTCAAGAGAAAGTCAAGGATAAACAAGCTTATGTTGGGTAGGATAGAAGAAGTTGCAAAAGAAACTGAGAGAATTCTAAAGGAAGTTCTATCAAAGAATAAGATTGGTGTTGTTTCTAAAGAAGAGAATGCAGAAGTCATTTCATTTGGTCTAGTAAATGAAGAGGCTACAGTTGAGGATACTCAGATTCATCCTAGTGTGCATCATATAGAAACACCCATGGAGATTGAAGATCCTAAAGTTGTGTCAGTTGAAGAAAAGCAGATGTCAGTTGAAGAGGTTGAAGTTCCAAATGACAAGCACAAATCTGTGGATGAAGAAAAGGTGGTTGAAGAAAAGAAGGAAATTTCAATGGAAGCAAGAGACACTGCAGAGGCAGTGAAGAGATTTCTAGATGAGCCAAAGGAAGAATTTGATCTTGAGTTGGGAGATGCCCCTATTCATTTGTCTACCTTGTCCCCAATTCAAAAAATGAAAGTTACATCATTTGCACAAGCTAAGGCTAGGGAAGAAATTCTGAAGTCCCACATTGAGGATAGTGAATTATTGAATATTGTATCTGGTATTTTGGGGAAGATCATGCCTACTCATGTTAACGATTAATCAGGTTCCTCCTCCGGTGAACTGAAGAAGCTCATAAATTTGTTAAGTACTCATTTTGAGTCACTTGAAAAGTCAACTATGGTCAAGATACATAAGGAGTTTGATGAAAAAAGGTTTAGTAGTCTGAAAGGTATGATAGCTAAAGATAAATATATGTTAACTATCTATGTAAAGAGTGTTCATAATGCTCTATATGAAGGTGGAAAATTCTACAAGTCATGTTTTTCTTTATCAAAAATTACTAAGGATAATGAGAAGAAGGTTAAGGATCATGGGAAAGAGTTAGCTGCTATTTCTGATGCTTTTGATCCTTTAACTATTTATGTTGGAGTGTAAGAAGGTCAAGTTATCTCTTTAATTGATAGAGTAAAGAGTTCGAAGCATGAAAATGACAGAGTTGTGGGAAGAGCTTGTGAACGTAGAGGTTTTAATTGGTCCAAAAATGGAAATTATGTTGAGTGCTTCCAAGGAAGCACAAGATGCTTTGGCAATCAGTGAACCTATAAACCTTGAATCAACTAAGATGCAATATTGTTTGCTTTGTGGTCACATAACTATTCTAGAAAGTATTAAGAAGTGTTGGGACTCAAGCTTGAACTTGTTGAAAACCAATTTTGTAGATATTTTCAAGTCTATGTAAATTGTTGAAACAAATTTGTACATATGTAGTTTGAAGTTTTTTTTGTTTTCTTTGTATGTGGATTCCCTAGCTTTTCTATTGATGTCAAAGGGGGAGAATAGAATAGTGAAAAATGTATATTCATCTAAGGGGGAGCTGTAGTTTTGGAGATCTTTTTGGAGTTTTGGTTGGAAGTGTATTTTTGTTGGTACTGATCTGACACTTAGTTATTTCTCACTAAGTGTTTCCATCAATGCCAAAGGGGGAGATTGTTGGCAAGAGACACTGCACATGCTTTATGGTGTTTTCATTCCTGGTAACCCTTGTCAACTAGTCGATCCACACGTTCAATTTTTCTCATACTGGCAGACAGATTGAAGATCAGTGTTTAACTGTTAAGCTTGAACAGAGCATCCAGTAAATTTGTGTTCTTCAATTCATATGCAGATTTTTTGTTATTATTTTGTGTTGTGGATCTAAGGGAGTATTGTTCGATGCATAATCTATGTTATCTACAAATATTGGTGTCGTGTATCGATTTGGATGCAAGTTAAGAGGTCTGATTGTCTAATTTTATGTTCATCAGTGTATGAAGGTCGACCTGATGGATATAGTGTGTCACGGATATTTGAGAAGTTATTGCTTAAGTTTTTTTGTGTTCAAGCATTTAGTTTTGGGTCCTCACTATGTCATGGTTGGCTCTTGTGGATTCACATAGAATATTATGAATGATTTGAAGCCAATAGTTTGTGAACATTTTCTTTTCTTGTTGAAGCCGACATAGAGTGATCAAATCTCTTGTAGTGGATATATATAAGCGATCGATTATATCATTTTAATATATTTGATGTGAGTGGATGTATGTTGTGAATATCAAAAGATTTGGAAAGCGATTAAGCACAGTTTCAATTGGGCATTAAGGATCTTTGTTGCGATTTGATGCAGAATAGAGCAGAAGAGCATAATTATTCTGAAGGAGCAGAACTTGATTATTGAGCCTAATCAAAAATGTAATCAAGCATTTGCAGATGTTATCTTTCTCATTTCAAATCCTTGGAAGTATTCCAAACTTTTGTAAGGCAGAACTTAGCCTTTGTGATTTTGAGCAATGAGCTCTAGGAAGTGTGCCTAAATGCAAGTGCATTCCCATATTGTAAACATCTTTTTGAGTATACTCAAATTATATTGTGGATTGGCCATCCATTGTGGTTTTTCCCCTAATAGGGTTTCCACGCAAAAATCCTTGTGTTATGGTGTTTTGGTTGCTTACATTATGTGCATGCATATTTCTTTTGGTTGAATGTTATAAGTACTTTGAAGATTAGATTAATAAAGTTAAAAAATTACACAACACTGATTCACCCCCCCTCCCAGTGCTGCTTAATTCCAACAATAGACACGTCTCTTTCATGTTCTTCCCAATGTGTGTGAACACACCATGCTCTTACACCTCATTTCCTCGTGTGACTCTTGTCACAAGGCTAAGCCTCCATCATCTCATTCAATCTTGACCCTCCATTTATTGAATACATTTTGGCCATTGGTTTCCCCCCATCAAAAACATATAAAGTCATTTTGAACAAACTACCTTCATTATATCCTTATGCTGATATTTTCTTCTACCAATCATCAATCCCAACATCATGCTACTAGTATAACCAAACACATCCATCCAACTATCATATCAAAAGGAGAACATCAAGTAGACATGGGTACATATACTATAGCTCAATTCATGAGGTGGGAAAGGTAAAAGGAAAGGTAAATTATTCATTATTGCATTTATCTTTTGTTTTATGTCCTTTATCCATTTCCTCATCTTCAAAATCTAGAACCTCAAATAAAATCCTTTATTTCGAGGACTAATGAAGAGATGTGACATGCATAAAAGAGTTGCACATTATTTTAATGTTTAATTAAAATAATTATGATTTTTAAACTCAATGTGACTAGTGAGTTGGTAGATCTGATTAATTAGTCAATTCTTTGCATGGAGGAGTTAACTAAGTGTATGAAAGAATCAAGGGGGGTTTACTATTGCACGTAATAGTTAATTGATCACATGGATAGGTGAAGTGGATTTGATTGATGAGTGGTATTCATAGTAAGTTTGAGTGAACTTATTAGAATAGGTAGTCAACTAGGTGAAGTGGAATTAATCAATTTAATAATCAACTAATTGATTTATTGGTGGACATGAAGTGGAAATTAATATTAAATTAATTTAATAATGGATAATGTGTGGATAAATAATTAATTAAATGGATAAATATATGGATAGTTATGAATAATTATTTATTAAATTGATGAATAATATTAGACAAATTTAATTAAATAATTATGTGATTATTGGATAAGGTTCTAAGAGATGAACAAATGGCAAGGTCCTAGGGGATGAATGAATGACTCATCTGATGAGGTGAAGATGGAATTTTTAGGTTTCTACATTTTTTTCCTCTTAGATATAATGTTAGAAGTAACATTATTTTAAATAAAATAAAAGTATCTATGAAGAAATACATGATATATGAAGAAAGTGATAATATGCCCCAGTCATGTGGAGGAAATGATGAAAAAGGAAATGTATTAGAAGAAATTGATGATATGCCCCAATCATGTGGAGGAAATGATAAATTTTGAATGATGAGATGATGATGCCCTTCAAGAGGACTTCATGCAAAAAAATAGCACAAGTAAGCTCTCAAATAATAAATGATGAAAGCATATGAAAAGATAGATACAAAAAAGTGAATAAAGGAAAGAAACGAGATGACATTAAGATAATGGATGATTACAAATGTATAAATGTTTATTTGAAAAGCTTTATTATGTTAACATATAAAGAGAATTTTTTTTTGATATAACAATGGATGTTATGCATAAAGATATAGAAGACCAAGGTGATAATGTGTAATGTCCCCTTCTCAATAGTCACTCAGGATGATCACTTGGCCTTTTTAATTCTTGAAGGCTAAAGGTGAATTTAGGGAATCCTTTATTTAATTATTTAATATTTCTTGGAGGGTCAAGTTAAAATGAAAAGGTAATATTAAGTAATTAATAAAGCAAGGTTATAAAGTGACTTTAAGTGAAATATTAAAAAGGTAACTTTATTAAGTAACTTTATTATTTTGAGCAAAAAATTAAAGTGAAAGTTATAAAAAGGTGTTTGGGGTTCATTTTCATTCATTCTTAGATGTTATTTTCTCACTTTATTTTGGAGAGCTTTTCGAAGGGTTTTCTGGTCTGTGGGTTTGGAAACCCTAGGGAACCAGTTTCGATAGTGAAAATATCTACCCTAGATGGAGATTGTTGAGGAAGTCAATTAGACTTTCTACAGAAGCTTCATTGCAATTTTCAGAGTCATTTTTAGTGGTAAAATTGGTCTAAATGACTATCTCTTTAGTTTTGATTGATGCGAGGGTTTGAAAGTATTAATGTTACATATTGGAGACTTATTGTTTTTGAATGATTCATTTTGGAGGGATTTGCTACAATAATGTGAACAGTGTCGTGAACAATGTTGTGAATAGTGTTCCAATGATATCTTAATCTTTTATTGACCAATGAATGCCTTATGAGGGTCATTTGGGAGTCTTGCATGTTAGGTGTGGTTTTTGGAAGAGTTTCTCTACTTCTTCACATTGCTAGCAACCATTTCCATTCATGGAAAGTTACTTCTAGGTCTAAAATATATCATTTTTTCTCATAAGCATCTATATTAGTAGTCCTTGTAATATTGTACACTTCTAGGTCGTCTCTAGGTGAAAATATGAATTTATTAGTGTATGTCAAACTCAGAAAATTGTGTGTTCAGTTAGAAGCCACTTATTGTTGTTACCTTTGCTTGTCTTGAGTACTCAAAATTGCATTACTGAACATTAAAGACTCTCACACTAAATGATTAAGGTGTTGTTGATAATTTTTTAGTCTTACTATAGCTGTTGTGCATAAGTTTTTAGTTGTATAGTGCACATAAAATGTCTTTAGATCTGTTGTTACGTTCATATTGTTTTTGTTGAGTAATGCCAATGCTAACCTAGTATGTGTAGAGCAAAGAATCTAGCAATCTAATGTTGTTAAAGTCCTTGTACACAAGTACGCTGATTTAATGAAATACTACTCATTGAAATGCAAATAATCTGA
>VDFB02093341.1:0-14137 GCA_007258455.2 Sequoia sempervirens
GAAGGTGACTCTATTCTTATTCTCACTCATGCAAGTTTGTGAGTAGCTATCACATCTATTTCATAACTTATGGAGCGCCTTATTAGTCTATGATCAATCCTCTTCTAGGAATATGATTTCAATGGCCTTGAGGGAATTAACCCCTTATGTAGTTCTAAGGCATATATTTTTTGTATTCCTATCCCTTTTCCTTCATCCTTATGTCAACTCTTTCTCAAGAATAATCACTATAGATCTCTATCATTATATCTTGTTACTAATTTAAATCTCTATGTGGATCATTTTTGTTATGGTTTTATAAGCTAGGAAAAAATCCTTTGAAGAGGCTTATCTTGGTAAATGATCTACCTCTCATCATGTTTTGAATCCCATTCCTTTCTAAAAACCCTTTAAATTAATCGTTTGGAGATGATATATCATTATGAGTGAAGATTATTTTTCTTCCCATGCATTGATTTGCATGTTCAATTAATTTTTCTATCCCTCTTTGATTTGAATTATTAGACTATAGAAACTTGTATCTCCTTGATGGATAGAAGGATAGATATATAGCCTTATACTCAAGGTATCTTTATTTTTTCCTTTCATTATCTTGGATGTGAAATCAACATTCCCTTTCACTCAAATCCTAGTTTTCCCTCTTCAATACTACTACAAAATAGTTAAAATTCTCTCCTATTTTGTTAGGACTCCCAACCTCTCACTTCAATTTCTAAAGGATTCATTCTACTTTACTGTTGGAATTTAGCTTATAATGTTTCTCTTAATTGAACTATGACCATATAATTTATACATACTACTCACGCTCATATTATTGTGGACTTGTATTTAGAATGGGATCTTCCAACAAAGATTGTACTACAACTTTCTAGTTGTCAATGGTCTTCGGTTTTGGAGTTTTTAGAGTAACCTTTTTAATTTATCATTAATTTATATAGATACATTTTGGGTCTTGAACCTCAAGCCTTCATCTCAATTGGATTCTTGGTTGCCTGATATATCGGGCAGGGGATTCCACCATTCCAACTAGGTCACTTATAGGCTCTCCCCCTATGAAATCTATAATTAGTGGCTAGGATACCTTTAGTGCAGCTCATTTTACTATTAATTTTCTACTTATTACTTGTTGGAGAATGCCAATATCAAGAGCATTAAAAGACTTACAAAATGAAAATATAATCATAATAGTATATCTATCAAATATAATATGAAGATTAAATAATACAATGATCAAACCTCAAGCTTATATAGGCAAGGATGGGGAAGTGATAAGGTAGGAGTGAAACTCTAAATACCATTCCAAAGATGGAACACTTGTGATATCACTTGATAAGTGTGTGAAAAAGTGTCAATAGGTGTTTCAAGTCATGAGGACACATGTATCAACCACATGAAGCGAGAAAAAATAAAAAGAAACCTAAGTAACCTTAAGCTAGGTGTGAATAGGTCAATCCTAGAAAACTGATTAGTTAATTAGGTATGATAATGAATATTTACACTAACACCCCCCCAAGTGAAACTCAAGAATTAATTCATATGCAAAATGATGATTCTTGGCTACTATAACATGTTAGGTACTCATGTAAATTTTTTCATAAAGTGAAGTAAAGGAGAAAAACCCAATGGGAAATAGAAACCCCTCTCCAAAAGAGAAATGATGCAATGAAATGAAATGTAGAAGTGAATAATATAAAAGGACTCGTGATGAATCCCCAAGGACTAATTTTAGCACAATGTAAAATGGATTTTCTTCCCATAAGAGAGAAAAGAGAGAAGGTCATATGACCCCTCTAGAAAATGTGAAGTCATGAATTCCATGTAAGGAAATACTTTCTCCAAAAAAGTATAAGAGAAGAGAAACCATGTAGCCTCCCCTCAAAATGATGCATGTAGTGTTGGAAACTAGTTGACACTAGATGTTGAAGATGATCTATGAATGCTAAACAACATTTCTCCCCTTGGGAATAAACAACACCACAAATGCGTGTAAAATAAACTCCCATTCTGGATAGGAATATGTAAGAAATAGGATAAACATCTCTAAATGATGCATATGATTCAAGGATTTAAATGGTGCCAATCATTCCTCTAAATGATTGATAAAAATCTCCAATCTGGTGTTTATGTTTTTGAAACATAAAAAGATAGAGGTTCACCAATTTGAAATGGGGAAAATTGGGGTGATGAACCTATCTTCCTATAGTTCATTAGGAAACGAGATCCCCAAAAATAATTTACTTCAAACCCTTAGGTGAGTCAATTCAATGGGAGAATCTACTAGTTTCCTTATGATTGAGGATGGGGGTATTAGCTTGAACAACGCTTTTGGGAGAAAAGCTAAAAATGGTAAATCACCACAATCAAGCTTGAGATAACACTTAGATCTTGTAGATGAAGCATAAAACTATGAGAAACAACAAAAATATGGAAGATCTGAGAAGGGTTAAACACTATGTACTTGTCACCAAAAGCACTTTCTAAAAAAAAATTTGGGACTCATTCGCCCACTGGGGAATGAGTCCTTTTTACAGGAATTGAAATCTGATTTCACAATCCTCGAGACTTGGGTCTAAGACTCATTCGCCCACTAGGGAATGATGAAATTTTTTTCTTTGATAAAAATGAGACCTACAATAGTGTTAGGGTAGATCCAAAAACCATATCAGATCACTACCCAATTGAGGTAAAAATATGGTTAAAAGAAGTTAAGGTGGCAATAATATCAAGAAAAAGCTTTTTTTTAAAACTAAACACTAAACTTTTAAAAGATGAATATTGTTTAACTAGTTTTTCCACTCTTAGATATCTAAATAAAAATATTTTCCCCTCATCCTCTACAAAGGATTATTGGAATAGACTAATGGGTGGTATAAAAAACATCCTTCAGACAGTAGGGAAAAAATAACCATTAAAAATAGAAGGTAGGAAGGTGCACTACAAGATGAATTGTTGGTTGTGGAAGGAGAAATTCAAAATGGGGTTGATAATGATGACAAAATGCTCCATTTAAACAATATAAAGCATAAACTAAGGCACTTTCAAGTAAAAAGGGGACAAGGAGCAAAGATCAAAGATAGAGATCATATTTTGGTTAAAGATGGGGACAGAGGATCTAAATAATTTTTCAATTTACTAAGGAAAAATATGGCTCTTGAAAACATTGGGCCAATCAATGACAATGAAAAATAGATACATGATACAACTATTTAATTATTAAGGTCTTTCAAGATTTCTATAAGAATTTATTTATGGGTGATGATAAATTAAATGTTTGTGATCAAGCCTAGAAAGTATGTAAGAGAATTGTGCCAAGGAAAATAACATATGACATGGCTATTGATCTTGATAAGGTTATAACTAAGGAGGAGTTGAAATTTTCTATTTCATCCTTTCAAAAGGGTAAATATCTAAGGGGTTATGGTATTCTTGTGGAATTTTTAAAACCTAATATAGACTGGATTGTTGATGATTTACTACAAGTCCATGAGGAAAAGCATCAATAGAGGAATCATAAAATTATTGCCTTTATCAAGGGACAAAATTAATATTAGGAACTAGAGGACTATGATTCTATTGAATATTTCTTATAAAATATTAGCTAAATTGCTTTCTAGAAGGTTAATTGATATCCTTCTAGTGATCATAAATGAAACTCAAATTATTTTTTTATCAAAAATAGATATATTCTTGAAATCTAATCACAAGTTGGGAAGCAATGGATTGGGCTAATAGGAGTGGACAAAAAGTTGGAATGTTACTACTAGAATTTAGAAACTCCTATGATATGGTAGAATGGTATTTTATTATGATAATGCTAGAAGCCTTTGGATTCCCAAAAAAATCTGTAATATGGTAATAACCTTGTTAAAAGATGCTAATTCTTAGGTGGTTATCAATGGTGTTGTGTTTGATCCTTTCCCCTTGGAAATATGCATTAGACAAGGCTACCCTTTGGCTCCAACCCTATTTCTGACTACGTTAGAGGCTCTCTATTATATTTTGAGAACCAATCTATTAGGTTTTTCTATACAAGGAATCAAATTACATGATAACGCTTTGCTCTTGAATATTCAGTTTGTTGATTATACAAATTTATTTCCTATCCTTGAGGAAGAGAATATTAATAACCTAGTTGGGAGATTAAAAACATTTTGTGATGCCTCAGGGGCTAATTTTTTTGAGGAAAATTCTACCTTAATTGGGTGTATGGACACACATCTTGATTGGGTATCCAAATTAAATTGGAGATGGGAAGGACCAAATAAAATTATCAGGTATTTGGGTGTTCCATTCTTCGTAAGGCCCTCCTTGAAAGATATGTGGAACTGGATGTTTGAAAAATAGAGAAAAATATTAAGGGTTGGAATAATAATTATCTCTCCTTAGCTAGAAGAGTCCAAGTTTGTCAGAAAATCTTGGCCTCTTATTCTATCTACTATACATTATTATGGTTTTTTTCTAGCTACCAAGTAAATTTAGTTCAAAAAACAATCAAGAAGTTTCTTTGGTTAGATGGAAAAGGAAAGGGTAAAAACCATGTTGTCAAATGGAAGTGGTGTTGTCTGAAAAAAGAGGAAGGAGGTTTAGGTCTAAAAGACCTAAAATGGAAAGATGTGGCTCTTGCCTCAAAATGGATTTTAAAATCTCTAGAAGGAAATGAGTCATGAAAATTTTTAATAAAAAGGAATATCCTTGAATCTACACCAAAAAAAAGCTAAACAATGGAAAATTTGCATCCTTATGATATTTTATTTGGAAACTTTAGGGTAAAACCTTCTGGGTCAAAACAATTTACTAATATTTGGAAATATTGGGATTGTGTTAGAGTTCTAATTAGGAATAAAAATTCATTTGATTCTAATAAAAAAACCTTTTATAGTTATAAATCTGCATGGTGGAATTTGAATCATAAGGGTAAACCTTTGTCCTTGCTTCAGGGATGCTCTACAAAAAAGTGGAACATGCAGGGAATCTCTTCTATGAATGATGTTTTAATCAACTCTAAGATTATGCCATGGGATCTCTTAAAACAAAATCAATCTCAGTTATTTCAATTAGAGAACTTACTTTGTTCTTGCAAGATGCTACAACAATTTGAGTGATTAAGTGAGAATAGCTTCAAAACTCAGTGACTTCAATAATATTAAGTGGATAGAAAATACTCCCCTCTTGAAGAGAAAACCCCTCAATCTGTATAAACTATTATATGCTCAAGCCTCATGATGTCTTAGGTCATGTCAATAAAGCTTGGGGACCGAGCTTGGGAAACTCTTAATGGTCTAGGATTGTCAAAAAGTGTTGGTCTAACATAATTGAACCTAAAAAGTGTTTTTTTCAAATGGTTACTACTTGTCATTTCATGCCCCCCTTTGATGACCTATCACTGATATCTAATCTAAGTGATCTTCCATGGGTCATCTTGAATGTGTTTTCCTTGCAGGGTTCCTAAAATTGGCTAAGTCATAGTTTTTCGAGGTTTTGGACTGTTGCTTACTTGCTTACTTTTCCTACCATCTCCGTCATTCCTCCTTTCCCATTTTTCCTTTAAGTATTTTGGGTTTCGGCCTTTGACCTTACCCTATACCCCTTACCTAATCCTCTTCCTTACACTTTTCTTCTTTGGCCTTTGGTCTTCAATCTTACCTCTTACCTCTTACCTTCTTTAGGTAAGAGGTAAGGCTTCAGTCTGACCTTCGACCTCCGATGGTTTGAGATTTGACCTTCGAAGTCCTCCTTCTCACCTTCACTCATTTCTCCCAAAAAATGACTAAGTTTCATGGTTTTGGGCTTTGGGGTATGGCTTCCTCCTTACCTCTAAATTTTAGAGGTAATCCTTCCCTCTTACCCCCAATCTTTCCTTCTTCCTTGCATGCGGTAAGTTGATGGCTCGACGCCTGACTTTCGAAGGTCTAACACCCGTTCATCGATGCATGAAGTTTGATGAATGCGGAAAGCATAAAGCATGAAGTATGCTTGAATTTTGACCTCCAACGACCCAACACCTGATCACTATGGTCATCTCTCATCACTGTAATACTTCAAATTTCCACTCATACTCCAAGGATGTGAAGACCTCCAGCAATGCAAAGAAAATAGAAGCCCTCCATCATTCATTTTGCATCATGAAAGTTTATTTTAAATGAAAATGTCTTTGGCAATATGTGATGTAGGTGATGGTATTTAAGATGTTGACAAGTGGCCTAACCCTCGACAAATGCATTTTTGGGGGCTCTAGACCACTTTTTTAGATGCTTGTAGGGGCAAATTTTTGGGCCTGACACCCCGACGATCCATGTTTTGGGCGCATTTTTGTTCAATGAAGCCATTAATGCGCATCTACCTCCTAGCTACCAGGCATGATTTTTAGGGTTTGATGATGACTTTAATACATTTCCATGACTTCTCTTGGCAGATTTGTGGGTGCCATGCCCATTCAATGCTATTGCTTGTCCTCTCTGATGATTCCCATACCTATTTCATGGATTTCGTATGGAATCTTCATGGATTTTTCCTACATATCTCCACAGTAGGGTGATAGCGTGCTAGCTATGTCTTCTCCATGTCCTTCTTGGCATAATTCTTTTGGCCCACATTTGTCGTTGCACCAAAAGATCAACCTATTAATGCCCAATATAATTGCCAAAGTTAACGAATCCATGGGAGGTGGTTTGTTCATGTTGCAAATCTTGAGGGGAGTGATAACCATCTACCAACAAACTCCCCTCAACATTACCCTAGGGGATTTGAACCAGACACCTTTGGCTCTAATACCACTTGTTGGCCCATAGTTTTTCGTTGCACCAAAAGATCGACCTATTAATGCCCAATACAACTGCTAGAGTTAACGGATCCACAAGAGGCGGTTAGTCCATGTCACGAATCCCGAGGGGAGCACTGACCATCTACCAACAAATATTCATAGCAGGTATGGCATCCATGGCTCTCCGTGGGATGGATTTCTAGGCACAAATTTATTGAATAGATCTTAGGGTTTCTTTGATCATATTTGTAACCCTAGTTGGGTTATGGTTAGTTATTATTCATCTTAGGTATGCCTAAACTATAAAGGAAACACTTGTATATTTTTGAGGGTTCTTCCTCTAGCTTCTCTAAGGTTTTTCTATTGTAGAAATTGCATATTTTAGATTCTACCATTGTAATATTGCTTCTAAGCTTTTATGATAATAAAGTTTAACTATTATCATTGTTATTTCTTGCATGTTTGAGTAAAAATCTATTACCTTCATGTTTGAATGTGTTTTTTAGCTATTTATTGATGCATTAGGTTGTTTAGAAGTAGGAAGAAACATGTTTTTATCTTGGTACATCACCTAACTTTCATTTTCATGTTTTCATTCTATCCCCTTTTCCACTATGATTTGTTAGATTAGGGTAGTGATAGGGTTTCCATGTGTCAATGGGTTAAACCAACACATTTGAACTTAGTTTAGAAGAGGAAGTCGACACTCTCCATAGATTCAACCTCATTTTTGCAAGGTCCCACAACCTCGAGGTTGTTTCCATTGTGTTATTAGAACACTGTATTCTTGTTTAGTAGGGTGCAGTTTTATATGACAACAGTTTTTTGCACGCTCAGTGGGATAAGCAAGAAATTTCATTTCATTTTGTTGAGAGAGTGGTCCTACTCTCAACATTTTAGCCTTGAAGAGGTTCTCAAATAAGTACCTAGTGACTCTGCTATCAAGGGAGGACTCTACATATAAATTGGTGACCATGCTACTACTAGAACTCTTGGTTCAAGACCAAACCTACACATTCATGCCAAGAATAAAAATAAGATCATCTTTTGGAAGTAATTTCCAATACATTCAGCTCTCTTTCTCCACTTTTGGAAGAAGAAATAGATAATATTTTTCACCTATAAGAAGAAATAGATAATATTTGTCACCTATAAGAAGAAATAGGAGCGTGGGTCCATCTCTTAGAGCCCTATCTATGCCACATGTGGGTAGATTATTTCAAGCTAGAACACTTGTTGTCCATACAAATAGAAATTTATTCTAGATGGCTAGAAATCATCCTTTTTCATCTTTTACTAGTGGAAGCCCCTTGATTCTAGCCCAAAAAGATGATATACCAATCAATGCCCTCAAGAGTATTCCCCATTTTACTAGTGATACATCCATGACCCTAGAAGCGCACATCCTAAATGTGGAAAATATATGCTCTATACATGATGTAACAGAAGACAACGTGATTGTTAGATTACTTGCCACTTCACTTGAAGGAAAATCATTACAATGGTATAGAGGTCTACCACCTAATTCCATTCACAATTGGGATGAGTTGGTGAGAAGTTATGCAAGAATTTTGAAGATAAAAGTGACCATTTGTCCCTTGTAGAACAACTGAAAACTATCCAAAGAGCACCTCATGAACTCATGAGTGATTTCAATTATAGATTCCAAAGGAATTGGAATAGAATCCCTATCTTGGTGAAGCCTTCTCCTAAGCATGTTTTTCTATATTTCTTAAGGTCCCTTAGCAATGGCATAGTTGTTATGATTCATTCTATGAGAGGAATTACCTTTCTAGAAGCATGCGACATAGTCATAAGGGTAGAAAATTGCTTGATACAAGCTAGGAAAATAACTCCTAGGCCACTAACACCTTTATTTCTAGAGCTTCCCCAACAACCAATAGTGGCTCCTATCCCAGTGGCTTGTAGTCTAGTGGTTGTAATTTCTCAACCAACTATTCCAACCACATCTCCAGAGGAGGTGCAAGAAATCAGAAACATGATCCAAAGGTTTCAAATAATGAGTTAGAAATAGAAAAGAGGCAACAAGCTCAAAATAACAAAACTTATCAGCCTCATGGTCAAAATTACCAACAAAATATGAAGCCTCATCAAGGGAAGGATCAATGGAATTATGTTAAGCTGTTGAATGGTGCAAATCTAGCCACTACTAACACTTCAAAGGCCTTGGTTCTAGCTCAAAACAATCTAGCTCAAGAGCATGACTGGTGTTATCCTTGTAATCAACCTATAACTAGAATGCTTGTTAAAGTGGTGAGTTTGAAAAATATTTGGTGGTTCAAAATGAGACCTCCACATCAAGGAAAAAATTTAATACAAATCAAACAACTATTGGAAATCATGATCACTTGCAAAGAGACTATACATTTGTTAACTGGAATCAAGAGGAATTTTATGGTGTGAATCAGATAGCTCAAGATACCAAATCAAAAGGGAGAGAAATGGATAATTTTTCTTCATACACAATGGGCCAAGAATCATCTTCCCAACCATCTCAAAATGCAGTAGTTGTTGGAGAAATGGGTAGAACAACAATTCTACAATCATATCAGCCTACTAGTAAGAGCAATAGGATGGTGGAGTGACCTCAAGTCACCCAAGCAGTAAAGTTGGATTTGGTTGTTCCAAATGCTTCAGCTAAGGTTAGTCAACCCCTTTTCAATATAGTTGATAAAGTGAAGAAGGCTAACCTGAATGTCACCATGTTGGATGCCTTGTCCATACCACCTCAAAGGGATCTACTACAAGAAGATTTAAAAGAGCATAAGCAACCAAAGGATGTATTTGAAAAGGAGCATACCACTCTTCCAATCAACATAGTGCAACCTAAAAAAGAAGGGAATCCAAATAAAATCAGCAATCCACTTTCAAAGGATCATTTTGAACCTTACACTCCTAGTCTTGTAAATGCAAATTTTATCTTAGAAAATCAAGGGGATGAGTGTGTTGTTAATAAACCTACTACTCATGTGGAGGAGGCTCTTGGTTACTTTTTGGATGTGTTGGGAAAAGCAATTCATTTTGATTCACCTATTAAAGAGGGGGATTTTGGTCTGAGTGTATTATACAACTTTGAAGAGAACACCCCTATTCCCAACCTCATAAAAAATCAAAGGGATATGGTGGATATTTCAGGCTATAAGCTTGAGGTTGTTATAAGTAGCCATTAAATGGAGAGGGAAAATTTCTATGAGGTCAAGAGCAGCCTTGTCATGCAAAGAAATGAAGAGGAACTTGAGGGAAAATTTTGTGAGAAAAATATTCTTGAGAAGGCCAATGACTATAGTAGTGGCTCACCCATGTGTACAAGGAGTTTTCTTTTCCATTTCTAAAAGGTTCTTCTTTTGGTTTTGACCTGTTTTTAGAGAAGCTTCCCCATGTTACTGTCTATTCTCTTGAGGTTCCATTGTCAGAGGATTTTGACACTTGCATCATATGGATACCTTCCAATGAAAAGGCCTACAATGAGGTGATTCTTCACCAAGATAATTAATTATGCAACCCTTTGCATTCAGGTGGTAAATACTTCAATAGTTGCAGATGAATGAAGATCACAATTTCAACTTGAAAGGGATAGGATCTTTTAGAGGATTTTTTTTTTGACAAAGGCAACTTTATGTGATGTTCATCTCTTTTTCAACTGATCTCATGTATATAATGTAAATGTTTTTCTTTCCTTGAAATGCTTTGTGCACCGACATTCTCCTTAAGGGAATGTTTGTTCCTAGTTTTCATGCTTTCCTCCAAGTGCAACTACACATATTTTTTTTCCCTAAGAAGGCCAGGCTATGAAGTTTTACCCTCATGACCCAATTCCTAATGGATTGATAAGGCCTCTGGACTACATGATTAGCGGGTAATCATCCTATAGAAATCACAAAAATGTTGTCATTTCATGCCCCCCTTTGATGACCCATCATTGATATCTGATCTAAGTGATCTTGCATGTGTTTTCCTTGAAGGGTTCCTAAAATTGGCTAAGTCCTAGTTTTTTGATGTTTCAGACTATTTCTTACTTACTTTGCTTTCCTTCTCCATCGTTCCTCCTTTCCCATCTTTCCTCTAAGTATTTCGAGTTTCAGCCTTCCTTTATCCCTTACCTAATCCTCTCACTTTTTTTTTTTATTCACTCTTTACCTCTTACCTCTACCTTCTTTAGGTAAGAGGTAAGGCTTCAATCCAACCTCTGACTCGTCTCTTCACCTTTCTTTCTCCTTCCTTCTCACCTTCACTCTTTTCTCCTAAAAAATGACTAAGTGTCATGTTTTCAGGCTTCAAGGTATGGCTTCCTCCTTACCTCTGTATTTTGGAGGTAATCCTTCCCTCTTACTCCTAATCTTTCCTTCCTCTTCATGGTTTTCCTCTTTCCTTCTTCCTTGCACATGATAAGCCGAGGACCTGACACTCGACTTCTAAAGGTCCAACACTTGATCGCCAATGCATGAAGTTTGATGAACATGACAAGCATAAAGCACAAAGTACACTCGACTTCTGACCTCTGACAACCTGATGCCTGACTATGGTCATCGCTCGTCACCATAATACTTCAAAGTTCCAATCATACTCAAGTGATGTGAAGACCTCTAGTGATGCAAAGAAAATAGAAGTCTGCCACCGTTCATCGCGCATCATGGATGTTTATTGGAAATGAAAAGGTCTTTGCAATAGGAAATGCAAGTGATGGTATAAGATGTTGACAAGTGGCCCAACCCCTAATAGATGCATTTTTAGGGCTCTAGACCATTTTTTTTAGATGCTTGTAGGGGAAAATTTTTGGGTCTGACACCCCAATGATCCATGTTTTGGGCACATTTTTTTTCAATGACGCCATTAATGTGCATCTACCTCCCAGTTACTAGGAACAATGTTTAGGGTTCGAGGATGACTTTAGCATTTCCATTACTTCTCCTAGCAGATTTTTGGGTTCCATGCCCATTCATTATTGTTGCTCGTCCTCTCTAACCATTCCCATACCTATATCACAAATTTTGTGTGGGATCTTCACAAATTTTTCTTGCAAATCTCCATGTCAGGGTGATGGAATGCTAGCTATGTCTTCTCCAAGTCCTTCTTGGCATTATTTTCACAGTAGGTATGGCATCCATGGTTCTTCTTGGCACAAATTTTTGGGCACAAATTTCTTGAATAGATCTTAGGGTTTCTTTGATCGGATTTGTAACCCTAGTTGGGTTAGGGTTAGTTATTGTTCATCTCAATTATGCCTGAACTATAAAGGAAACACTTGTATATTTTTTGAGGGTTCTTCCTTTGGTTCTCTAAGGTTTTTCTATTGTAGACACTACATTTTTTACATTCTTTCATTGTAAAGATTGCTTCTAATATTTTATGTTAATAAAGTTCAACTATTATCATTGTTATTTCTTGTATGTGTGAGTAAAAATCTCTTACCTTCAAGTTTGAATGTGGTTTTTTATTGTTTATTGATGTATTATGCTATTTAGAAGTATGAAGAAACATGTTTCTATCTTGGTGCATCACCTCCCTTTCATTTTCACGTTTTCCTTTTATCCCCTTTTCCTTTGTGATTTGTTAGATTAAGGTAGTGATAGGGTTTTCATGTGTTGGGTTAGACCAACACATTTGTACTTAATTTAGAAGAGGAATCTAGCCTTCTCCGAAGATTCAACCTCATTTGCACAAGGTCCCACAACCTCGAGGTTTTTTCCATTATGTCATTAGAAAACTAAACTCTCGTTCAGCAGGGTGCGGTTTTATGTGACAACACCACTCATAGGTAAATTGGTGAGGTGTACCAACCAAACTATTTGTAATGTATGTAATAGTTCTAAAGATCTTAACCATATTTTCTTCAAATGTAAATTTTCCTTAAAGGCGTGGTTGATCTTTATGGGGAATATATTGGGTTGGAATTGTAGAAATAATATCTCTTGGTTTGAAATTATTAGTGGTTTTGTTAAAGGTCTTAGTTATAAGACAAATAGATTCTAGAATGTTTTTTCTACTAAAGTTTTATGGTTCATTTGGAAAAAAAAGGAACGAAGATTTATACCAAGGAAAGAGGAGGATCCTTAGTCTTGCAATAGACTCATCTTTATTCTTGTTGCTAAACAAGTCACCTTTACAATAAATATCCTTGCAAAAAGGTTTGTCAAGATCCTTGATGAGGGGTCAACAAGCATTCACAAGGAAGATATACAAGATGTAAATAATTAGCCTCAAGACCTAAGAGAGGTGGACAGAATTTTTTAAGGGGAGTATATAGACTTCCAAAACAAGTAACTCCAAGTTGCACCAATATGAAATGAATAGAGATAAGGAACTTAGAGATATGGAAATATTAGCTTCCAACTTTGATAACAACGATAGGAAGAGGAAATATTAGCTTCAAACTCAGCAAGAATTATAATAGTGGAAAGGAGAAAAATAGTGAAAAAAGAAATTACTAGTGTCATATAGTCTAATTATCCTTTCTTTGGAGGTGGTTTTTTATTGAATATCCCTGGTTAGTATCTATTTCTACCTCGTGGGGCAGGGGGATGTTATTTGAAAAACTCTTGATGCTGATGTAACCAAACTTTGTGCTTATTTGTAATTGAATATCAGTTTTTAAAAAATATAGCCTACATAAAAATTATCTAGGCCATGTAAATGCTTGAGAATGGTTTCTTTGATTATTCACTTAGAATTGTAAAGACTATCTAGAAAGGGGGTGTTGACACAAGTGAAGATGGCTCTTACAATCTAACAACTTCTCCATTGAAGTCATATTTAAATACTACCTATCCTTACAAGCATTCAAATACTAGAGAATAGGGTGAATTTGGTTTTAGGGTTCCACATTTTGCTAGGTTGATCCTATGAGTTATAAGTCAACATTGGGACCAATATTAGTTCCATATAGTTAGGATCAAACTTGAGAGGATCAAGATTGATCCACAACAAATAATGAGTCTATTTTGACATAATTGCATTTTGAATCAAATAGTTAAATTATTACACCTAAATAATTGATTTCAACATAGCATCAATATTTTTTTGTATACATTTAATTTTCTAAACATTCATTTATTGCAATAAAAATATTTAACACAAAAATTAAATCTAAATTGATTATATAATGATTAATTATATTTATCAGTTTTTGCATAGCGAGTGATAAATGATTTTATTTTAGCCAATCAAAAATTATTTATTTATTTATTTTATACAATGTATCTAAAAAAAATATTTATCTTTTGCAAAGTAAGATGCAAATTTTATAATATTTTTAAAGAAATTTGAATTATCATCAATCTAATTGGTAGAAAACCCAGAGCCACAAGGATGGATTTCTCTAAATACACATTTTTATTACTTATTTCATTCTTGTTTTAT
>VDFB02093342.1:0-30840 GCA_007258455.2 Sequoia sempervirens
AAGTGATATTTTCATCTTCACTCATCTTAAAATTCTCATACTTGCCTTTTAAACTTTGTAACTTAGCCATCTTCACTTGTTCATCTCCTTCATACAAAGTTTCCAGCTTCATCCAAATCTCATAAGTGTTTGTAGTCTTACCACATTAGCCATCTCCGAATCTGTCAGAGCACTCACCAAAGCTTCAATAGCCCTGATATTACTTTTAACATCTTTGATCTCATCAGCAATGGAGGGACCATTATGAGGAATAACATATGGATCTTTTGTAATCTTCTAGTAGGCTTCACCAATACACCTTAGGTGACATTGTATCTTGACTTTCCACAATGAGTAGTTAGTTCCATCGAATCTTGGACTGTCCTTCTTGAATGTTACCATCTTGGATCACCTCAATCTTTTAGACTTCCTTAGAGGAACCTACTCCAATACCAATTGTTGGTAAAACAAGGACAAACAACTGAGAGGGGGGGTGAATCAGTTGTCATAGAATAATAATATTTTCAAACTTAACTTAATCTTAGATCTGATGAATAAGCAATTAACACATCAAAGAGACAGAGAACACCAATATTTTTTACTTGGAAACCTTGTTAGGGGAAAAACCATGGTGGATGTTAGTCCACAAGATTATACCTTGTTAGAAGTATAATGGAATCAATAAAGGGGAATGCACATGCATTTAGGCACACTACCTAGAGCTCACTTCTCAATTACAGAAGGGGCTCACTACCCAACAATACATAATAGGATTAAAATCCAGAGAGTATGAACTAAGAAAATAGCTTCTCCACAAGGCTGATTACAGTTCCAATTAAGCACAAAAAAATCCTTCACAAAATACTTCACACTTCACTCGATATTCTTCACACTTTGCTCTGTAATCCAATGATATTCACACATACACACATAAGAGAACACTCAACACCTTTTCAACACACTACACCAATGAAACGATTTCTCTTATATATCCACTACATGAGATTTCATCAATAACTTAGTCAGCCAGGAAAATAAAGCATATTTTCAATGTCAGCCCAAATTTACAAATAAATTTTTAAATGTGAATCCACCAAGGTCGGCCACAACATAGTGGGGACCCAAATTAACAATTCCAACACAAAAAGACTACAATTAATTTCACCTCGAAGATCCACAACACGTTACCACCAACATGTCGGCCAAGAATAAGAAAAACCGAATGTATGCAGGAAAAATTTATGACCACGAGCACACTGATCAATGTGGATGCACCACAAAGATAGAGCATGATCTAGAAACATGCAAGAGCACCAAGAAACAATAGAGAAACATCTGCAACAACTGAGATTTCCAGAATCACACAAACTTCACTCAGGAACACTAACAGAGACCACAAAAACATTGTCAGACCACAACCTGATCAAATATATACACGAACCTCTAAAAATTCTGGTAGATAATCTAGATACACTCAAAATAAAACCCTTTAGTCCACAACAACTAAAATTCAACGTAAAGGACAAGACGCCTTCATGACCTGCATAGTTCCACTAGGAATCTGGATCACTTTCTTTTACAATTTTCTCAATATCCTCGACATATACAACCTCTAATACACCAAATGCTAATAGTGTTGACATCAATGACAACCACATATCAGCAACACATCCACAACATCCAACAATTACTTGGTCTTGCTACTACTTTTTGATGTATACATGTTTAATTATTTGTGTTTGATGTTTCCTTCTCTTAGGTATCTTCATATCTTGAATGTCTTGGAAATATATTAAAGGGATATTGATTTAGGTGGTGATCACACCTCCTTTTGTTGAAAATTTGATTTCTAAATTACATATTCATTATTACCAAAGAGTTTGGTTTATTTTTTGTTTAAAAAATTTATGACTATAATCTTTCAATGAAGTTTAATCTTTTGTATTTAAGTTATGAATTTCTTGGTTGACTTGGCATTAGTCATTAATGTATTTTTCAAGGAAAGTTATGGTTTTAATGGAACATGTTCAATTAGATTTAGTACAAGTCCATTTTACCATTAATAATATTTGAGAATTAGGATACATGCATGTTTTTGGAGTAGTTGGGACCCATCTAATGTTTTATTGAGCTTGTAAAGTGGTGCAGGGCACCATAGGCTTTCATGCATAAATGTTGCAAAATGTTAATTTTTTTGATGTTAAGTCAATTTTTGGGTTGTAATAAGGTCTCTCAAGAGCATGCCTCATGTTTTTAGTTAGTTTGTTAAAATGTATCATTTTTGCAAAAAGTTGTAAAAAGTTATGCAACTTTTGCAGTTTTGATGTAAAAGGGAAGTTGAATAGTTAGGATGTTAAAACGTTAGTTGTAGTCAGTTGGATATGGTTGGAAAAGGTTAAATATTCTTTTTAATGGTTGAAACAAGGGTTGGATTATTTAATTTTGAAGTTTTGAATAAAACACTCTTGTTTTCTACATTTGAAGGAAAATTTTCTACTACAACACTTGGTACAGCCTTGTACGACCTGTAGGTGATCTCTTGTGAATTGAAATTGATGAAGGGATGAGTTAGCTTCAATTTTGCTTTGGTATCATAATATTTCATCAAGATTTACAGATTTTATAGTAGATTTACTAAAACTGGTTTAGAAAGCCTAGGTTTTGGGGTTTTGAGAGCAAAATAATAGAAATCTCACCATTCCACAGATAAAAAAAAATCTTTGAAAATCAATGGAATGGGGTTAGATATGGTTTATTTTGATTGCATGGTGTTGGTAGGAGCAGGGGAGGAAGTTTGCTGAAGAATAGGTGATGCCTTAGAGTGAAAACCTCTTGTTTTTGGGTGAAAAAGTTGCATAGAAGTAGGGTTTTGTAGAAGAGTTTCTTGGAGACCATTCTAGGTGATGGGAATTTTTTTTTAGACCATATATAACATTTTTGGGCTGATGGTATGAGGGTTTGAGGTTTGGGTTGTGAAAATCACAAAGTGACCTATTAAAACAAGCCAAATTAAGCCTATTTCAAGGTGTAGCAGAATTTTTTTGGCCCTTGTGTTCCAAATTAACCCACCTACACTTGAAGTATGTTCTAAAATAGGATAATGGGTACTCAAATCTATAATTTATTTCTGGGTATGAGGTGTGGTTTGAAAATTATGGTGGAAAAACCCCTTTTGTTGTGCTAGAAGGAATAAGGGCAGTTTGTGTAAAGAATCAACTTGTTTGAGGTTTATAGACTTTGAAAAAGGTTTGATTGAGTGATTTTTGGTTGTGTCACCCTGATCTACATCATAAAGGCATGAAATGACCTTATATACCTCCTACACCATCTAAAATTGATCCAAAACCCTCCTAAATGGTCCCAAACCCTTCAAAAAGTCTCCAAATCATTTGTACATGAATATTTTTGAATAAAATATGAAGGAAATGGGATTTAGGTAGATTATCTTTATATCTATGCCATTAAATATTTCCCTTTAAATCATGGCCATTAATGGTGTAATTAATAATTCGCTTTTTTATGCTATATAATTATTCATTAACTTTTAGGTTAAATTTGACATCCTATTTTTCTTTGTAAATGATATCTTGGTAGCTATTATAAGATTTTGTGTGCTTCCTTTTGCACATCTTGGTATTTTTACAACAATTTGAGAGGTTTTAGGTATTAGAAAGTATTTATCTTCCATTTTTTTGTGTATGCCACCTCTAAGAGTTGGGAATCTCTATACATGAAACTTATTTAGCATTTTTAGGTAGCTAATCTACTTTAAAATAATATTTTCTAATGTTTTGATTAAGATAAAAATGGGAAGGGTCTAAATGTAGTACAAGATAGTCATCAAGGCCAAAGGAACAAATCTCACTAGATGTGAGATTGAAAGGACCAAAAAATACCAACATAGCTTTTGATTGGATCTAAGAATCAAGAAGAAACAAGAAGCAAGGGATACTACCCTATACTATAAGTGGACTTAAAAAATAAATCAAGAGAAAGAGAATTGGATGAGGTAGAGGAGGAACCTTTATGCCTTGTACGAATGACTATCTAAGTGATACTATCATCCAAACACCCATTGTAAGGGAGAACTAGGGGCTCCACCATAAGGAGACCAAGAGCACACAAAGGGAGAACAAAAGGATTTCTAGGAGAGTCAACCCTAATAGAATCTAGTGGCAAGGAAAAAGTAGTTGAAGGAATAGTAGGAGCGCACTCAGGAGCAACACCAAGGATAGAAATACAAACAAAATCTAAGCCAAGAGTAGGAGGCTCCATAGAAGCCTAGGGGGAGCCACCATAGGAGAGTCTGAAGTTGAAACAATAAGGAGATCATCATTAGAATCCTTCCACCAAGTAGTTGCATCCTTAGAGTGCAAGAGAGACATAATATGAAGCAAAGTAACTAGTAGCAAAAAATGGCGACACCTAAAAGTGAGACCCTCATAATTGAGTGGTTATGATTAGGAGTGACCCTCTACCCAAAAAACCACCTCTTCATGGAGAGGCAAAGAGATGTTGATATTAAAAAAAAACTGAGCACAAGTGGAATGGCCCATAAAAGAAGTAGCATCGTTAGTTTTCAAAAAATGACCTATAGAGTTTCCAATGGCTTCAAAGCAAGTCTCAGCTCAAAACTAGAGGGGGAGATTGGGGAGTCTAACCCATATCAGACACACATTGAGTGGTTTAGTAAGGGGATTGAAGGATAAAGATCAAGGTTTGAGCATGAGAGAGTGAATCCCCAAGATCAAAGATGACCCAACATTGCACAACAGTCCTCCATAGAATAAAATGTAGCTATTAAAAATCCTTTAGCACAAGGGAATATTTAATCTTACCTGCAACAAACATCATCCGATGCTCCAAAACCCACTTATTCATGTTGAGGAGAGAGGGCCAGATGTTGGAAAAACAATATAGGTCAAGCCCTACCACTAATAGAAATATTCACTCTCTGTCACTTCTCCCTGCAAACCACCACTAGATAATTCTTGGATGAGGGCTTAGGGGATACTAAAGGAGGGTAGCTAGAATCAGACTTGAATTCCATGGAGAAAGAGCGACCCCTAAAAGTGTCAATAGGAACAAAAGGAGGTGTTGGTGGCAGAGGAGCTGTTGAATAGGACAACTGAGAGTGGGTGAATCAGTTGTCATAGAATTAAACCTTTCATTCAATCACCGGAACCAATACTTAAAACTACTTAAATGATTAATCATCAAATGTCAATGTAGAAACTTAAATCCAACACATAAACACAATAACACCAAATCTATGTGGAAAATCCAATGAGGGAAAAACCATGGTGAGGATTAACTCACACTATACAAAATATCAAAACCGATTACAAAAAGGATCACTGCTTGAAATAAGGACTCACTATCTAGAACAAGGACTCACTGTCCAACATGGCTACAACTTAGAGGGCTCATTGCCACAGAGATACAAAGAAGACAAAGAAGACTTGTTACAGAGAGACTACAATCCCAATGCAACAAAGGATTCCACCACAATCACTCAATCAACTTGCATGAATGATAGAGTTCACCTTCTGCTCACTGCATCTGAAAAATCAGCATTAAGCTTTGTATTGATCTCCCACACTCGCAACACACACACTTATTGAATAGAATCAATGTCACACCAAACTGCACTTCCTTTTTTCTCTTATCACTCTTCTTCTTCACTCTTGTATATTTTCCATCACTAACTCATCTTGTATTCATACCATCTTCAACTTTGAAACATATCCATATTTGGCCATCCAAATCCAAATTCAAATTAGGTCAACACAAAAACATCCTAGGGTGGAATTAGAATGAGAGCAACCCAAACACACGCTTCATAGGGACCCAAATAGATCCAACATGCTTCATCATTCTCGAAAGTAGTATTTCACACAAGGTCAGACAAACCAATGTAAAACACATAGAACCATTAAGCATGAACTTTCCAAATGCTGAAATTAACTTCAATATAATCAAGGCAACTCAACTTTAGAACCACTCATCATAAGACTTCAACAAAGAGAAATCTGGACCAACAACATTTCTCCTAAACCTCAACTAGAAACATAGAAAACCATAGTTCACAACTAGTGAACACAACTTGCACCAGGTACAACAAATGAACAATCAAAAATATGAATATGGCACCTTCTAACAACCATGAACAACATATCTAAATTGCACAACCATAGGAGCAAATCCAGACCAAAATCCAGAGCAACGACTGAACACATGCAACATCTCTTTATTACAATTTTCTCAATATCCTCAACATATACAACCAAAAATAACTAGTGGATAACCAGTTGACCAGTTGACATCAATGACAACACCTTCAATCTTTCCATTCTTGCAACAAGAGCAACAAAAGGAAGGACTTGAGAAACAAAATATGTGATAAAGGAGCCCTACAAACCCCCTCACAAACTACCTAGGAGGAACGACATTGATTGTAGATAGGAAAAGGGAACAACTAGTAGAAAAAGGTAGAGGTTGACCAATAGAGATGTGCCTAGGAGGGACACCCAACATGTCATGAACATCCATTCAAGAAGGGTTGTGCACAAAAGCCATGGGAGAGGTAGAGTGTAGCACAACATAAGCCATTTTTTTTACAAGTTTTTGTCGACAACATATATTTGATTATTATTATTATTTTCTAATGTTGTAACATACCATTTCTTTGGATTTTTATAATTTAAGATTGTTATACTATATATCTAACCTAGTTTTAAGAATACATACGATGAAGATGCAAGTTTTAGAAGTATGTTAACCATTTCGACTTGGTGATTTCCAAATTATAATGAATAGTAGCTAGAAAATTATGTTTTAATAAATATTTAGTGTGATCCATGTTGAAGGGTTGTCCTAGGCTACAACAAGTATACAATGAATATCATAAGCTTGTTGGTTAAGTTCAAAAGCATGATTGATGGTGTGATACATCAAGATATAGGAATTTTTATTGATTTTATTAGTCAAACATGTTTGTAGAAGAAATCTAAAGTGAGTAGGGAAAGTGTAGGAAAAAGTTGAATATAGTGAGGTCTTATTGTTGTTATTCATTTATCTTCATAAATTTAACACTTATCTTTGTGATGGAAAGGTTATTATAGGTTCAAGCAATCAAGAATGGGGTAAACCCAAAAAAGTGGTTTACAATTCTAGTGAGGAAGGAAAAGTTGCAAAAAACGCCCCCATGCAAAAAAATTTGGTTTTTAGGGGTTCAAACAAAAATTTTGTTCGAGCGAACCCAAAAGGGGTTCACTAGAATTTTGGTTCAAGTGAACCCATTAAATGCAAGGTCCCACCATTCTCAAGAGAAAACAAAAAGAAAACCTTTGTGGAAAGGGGGTTCGCTCAAACCAAAGTTCGAGTGAACCCTAGTTCAAGCAAACCCCCCTTTTCCCACCTTCTCACCCTCTGGCACCAAAAAACTACCAAAATTTTCCCTTCAAAGCTTGGGTTGAGCATGAAAATGGAGGAGACTTCATAATCTAACTGGATGATGGTAGTCCTTCCTTGAACTAGCCATCCAACGATAATTTTAATTATGTTTTGCTCTTATTATGTATTTTTTTAGTTTTATTAAACATAAGTTTTCACCAAAAATCAAGCTCTTGTTTTGCACATGTGGAAAAATAGTAGATTATCAAAAATAAAAATTTTCAAAAAATATGAGTGCACCAAAGTATTGAACCTTGATTCAACAAAAAGATTGAATTTTTGATACATACAAAAAAAGTTAAGTGCTTGTATATTGTCCGCTTCTATGTCCTGGTCTGTAAATTGGTTTGACTTTGAAACTCTTACTTAAGAAAGAAATATTCAATAAAAACACTATGAAACCAATTGGAAGCACTAGATAATGAAGTTACAAATCTAAATTTTGAAAAAAATAGAATTTTATCCTTCAAAGAAAAAAAGTTATGTTGTATAATGGCGAGCATCACCCTTAAAAATGGTGTTTCCCTCAAAAAACTAGCTTCAAAGGAGATAAGCAAGAAGTGCAATTTGATTCCAAAAAATTTTAAAAATATATATATTTAGAATCTGCAAACAAAATTTCACAAATCACTAATTTGCATCATTTTCAAATTCCTCAACTGTTTAGCTGCTATAGGTGCCCGAAAGTGAAGATTTAGTTAAAAAAAAATATTTTAGTGTCCAGTTTGGCCAAAAATTATAAACCAGTATTGTGGGATCGCCTGTGTCATAGACTTGAAAGTATTATCATTAAGATCCATAAGTTTTTATGGAGATTAGAGGACTACCATACACAAATAATGTTGGCATTAACCTCATAGGACAATCATGGAGAACTAACGTAGTAATGATGACAAACTAGACACAAAGGACAATCATATAGGCTTTAAGTTAAGGAAATTCAACAATTCATATTGTGGTCATGATTACCTTAAAGGAACTAACGTAGTAATGATGACAAACTAGACACAAAGGACAATCATATAGGCTTTAAGTTAGGGAAATTCAACAATTTAGTGTGGTCATGATTACCTTAAAGGAATTTTATCAAAATTAGAGGCCTTTCGCTTATCATACAAACAATGAGAAAATTGTCATGTATTTAATTAAAGTCACTAAGAATATCGCTATGAAAATATTAGCATAATCATCAATGCTATAACTCTTGTTAGTATTGGTAGGGTATTCATGCAAGTCACAAAAAAACCCTTATCCTTCTAGAGTTGTCATGAAGATTGGTACCAAAGAAACTATCCCCAAAATAATTAAGACTATCATGGACTCAAAAAGACTAAAGGACTTTCATAACAACATGAGGGAAGCCTTATCTTTCCAACACTATCATTACCTTTTATTCATTTTGGTATAAGATTTCCACTCAAATGATTTAGAAGACCTATCCTACAACTTAAATATTGTCACCTCATTCAAAAAATAAATTAAACAATTAAAATAAACAAGGAATAACCATAAATATTTAAAATAAATTTTATGTCAAATCTTGACTGACCTACTTTTGGTAAAGTGCATGATTGGATATAAATACAAGTTATTTTGGAGGTTAGAAAACAAGTTCTTCAATACAAGACCATTCCTTTGAAGAGCAAAAATTAGGAGAAGAGCTGATTTAAGAAGAAAATGAGCATATTTATAGTTGACATTGTGTCTAATTTGGAGTAGACCTTTAAGGCAGCTTTATAGTAAACATTGTGCTTGATTTAGAGAAAATCTTTAAGGAAGATTTATAACAAACATTGTACCTGATTTGGAGCAAAGATTAATGTAGAATTTGAGCAAAAATAAACAAAGTTAACAACAAACTTATGGCAGATTTGTAAAAGAAAGTGCATGTAGATTTGAGAAAGAAAGTGTATGACAGTGATTGTATTATTCAAGAGCAGATTTGTGAGAAAAAGATTATGTATATTCAGATTTTGTGAAAATATGTTCATTATCTATCGAAGGAGCAACATCTCGAAGGTGATATTTTGTGGAAGAGGTTGGTGCTTCCCGAAAGAAGAGATTGGTGTTCAGCTGTGGAGATTGGTGTTTCGAGTGGATTGGTGCCTACAAAGGGAGATTGGTGTTTCAAGTGGGTTGGTGCCTACAAAGAGAGAATTGGTGTTTCCTATAGGTTGATCCGTACAAAATTTGTAAGAAGATCTTATATAAGCAATATTTTATCATGGTTTTCTTTCGAAAGAATTTCCACGTAAATCATGTGTTATTCTTATATCACATAATTTTTAGATCTTATATGATTGCTATTTCTATGATGGTTAATTTTTGAAAAAGTAAAACTTTGTCTTATACTGATTTACTCCCCTCTCAGTATAATTGTTGCAAATTCGCTCATGATATTATTGAATAAGATGAGAAGAGGGTAGCAACACAAAGATATACATCTACATGGAGAGTCAAGTCAGGTTTGATCATTAATATAAGAGAAACTCCAATCGCCAAGGTGAGGGAAGAAATTAATTGTATACAAAGGAAGCATTTAACCAGTTGCAGCATACATTTTGAGACAAGATAGGCAAGGCCACAATGAACATCATGACAATGGCTTATAAGGAGGTGATCTGAAATCCTTTGAATGTTGGATCGCACTACAATGTTAGAGGAACACTTACAAAGCCTTATGATTCTCATGCTTATTTTGCACATGTATCTCTGATCCTTGCTTCAGACCATAGTAAACTATTTGAGCATCATGGTTTCGCATCAGTGGGATAGTTTAAAGAGATGGAGAACTTACCCCAGGAAATGGTGAACCACTTAGCCCTCCAGAATGAAATGATAATTTAGTGTTCCTGATGATTAGGAATTTCTTTTTCAAGAAACAACTGATTTGAGAAAACAGAAAAAGAAAATTTGACTGAGAAGTAAAGAGGGAGGCAGGCATTCTATATTGGACTAAATTAACAAAATATTAGAAAAAGACCGATACATGAGATTCTTGAGAGAAAAGCTTGCAAATGTAAATTTGAATGCCAGAATTTTAAACCACAAAAATCACCCTCAAAACATAATTGCTGAACAGTATCATAAAATTGTATATGGCCTGGCAGTTTAAACTGCAGAGAGAACAAGAAGTTCTTCACATCCTGAGGAATTATAAGAGTGGATGTTTCGCAGTTACACATGAAGATCTGATTTGTTGGTTGACTCCCATTCGGGATGCAATTAGTACTTTAAAGAGTTTTGGTTTGGCATGTCGAGGAATACAATTATAGTGCTCTAGGAAATAGAAAAATTCATCACTATGACAAATTCACCTCATGAAAAATTCATCATCAGCAATTCACCGCCACGGATAATCTCATTGAGTGGACCCCAATTGAATTGACAGTATTATGATAAGAACCCACCATTGAGTTCATGAGGGATATGAGTAGCTTAAGTATAGTTTTTTTCTTTTTAAAACAAGAAGCCATAGGAAATGACATGAGTGCTTTCTTATACAACTACATTGAGAAAACTTCAAAGGAAATAATTTTACCTCCAAATCTGGCCCCTCTTCATCATATTACTATAGTTTTAGAAAGGAAAATCTATTCACTGGTCTTAGAGTGGACTTGGATACAGTTGATTTCCTCACTCATAATCCATTTCACCTCGAAGGAGAGGGTTTGGGTAGAGTATTTGTGAGAAGAACAAGCTAAAAAACTTATGGCAAAATGTTTGGAAGAAGTACCATAGTTTAAATGGCACTAGTAGAAGAAGCCAGAACCAAATACTCCATAAAATAAGAATGAAGTTGAGCATTATAACAATACCGGTAGTATTGATGAAAGTGTTAAAAGCTAAAACTTCTTCACATTGAGGAGAAAGACAATTGCATTAATTTAGGGATGAAGGATTCTTATTTGGAAATAAAGCAAGACTGGTGCCTCGCCATATAATATGTTTATGGAAAAGGATGGAGATAAGAGCTGCAGAATAAAATCATTTAGTAGGCGACAGAGGACCTGATAGCTTGGATCAATAGGGGCAGGTGGTGAAGGCATCACCGAATAATGAATTTACTTGGAGCAAGTACATGGATTTTATGATGCCCTTGCATATATTATGTGTTATTGCTAGAAGGGCCTTGCAAACAATAAACTTTAGGGAGGAAGGAGAAAAACTAAACATTTGGATGGCTTATTTTGATCCAGAAAATGTTTATGGAAATCTATCGAGTGGAGTTCTATAAATCACCAAAGGAAATATTTCATTAAAAAATTTAATCTTAATCTTATCTAAAGGTGACTTATGAGAATGTTATTTTGTAATTTATTTTATAAAAATTTTTGAACTCCCAAACTTAAAAGAGTCCGTTATAGAAAGTGAAAAGTCACTCTTTTATATAAAAGATGGGGACGAGAGGACTGAGTTTTTGAACTCTTCCATTTTGGAGAAAGAAATAAAGAATGGTATTTCTGGTCTGTGAATTAGAGTACACCTCTTTGTGTTGATTATTATTTGAATGTTTAGTTTGTAGTTATTTATTTGAATTTTTGTCAAGTTCTTAATTGCAGTTGTTTTTCTTTATTGTACAAATGATTTGTATACATTTGAGAGATGAATCTTTGTGTTCATACTCATTTTTGTGTAGTTTTTTTGTTTTTATTTTAATTTAACTATCTTTTTTTCTTTTTGGTTAAAAGCATATTCATAAAAAAAACTAAATTTTTACATATGAGGGAGTTGTACCTCGAAATTCAAAGGAAGATAGCTAACCCCTTAGTGATCTCTCCAACTGTTGGTTCATTCATAGTTGCTCACTAGACGATTTAGGGTCAATTTTTAAGGTAAATTATAGCGACAAATTTGTTGATCATCAACACATGAAAAATCATTAATAATAATAATAAGGAAAACACCCAAAACATAAGAATCAAATTCTTTCTCTATTATTTTATTGAAGTTACACAACTTCAGAAACCCTTTCTATACAAAGCTTGAATCTAGAAAGTCCTCCATTTTTATCTTAGTTTTGTTCAAAACATAAAAAGAAATAAAAGAAATAGAACCCTAAAGAAAATGGAACCCCTTTACATTAAAAAACATGGAATTTATAGCCCTTCAACCCATAAATAACTTACAACTGATTTGTTACCATCACATTTCAAGCTAGACAAAATCTTTGAAATATTATAAAGTCCCTTTTAATGAGTGTGTATCACCAACTCATTAAAAGAAATGTTTTAAAAGCATTAATACAACTAAATTTATAATAAAAATCATATGTCTAGCAAGGAATTAAGTTGAATAATTTTTATGCAATGGCTATAGTTATGATGAAGTTGAGAACAAGATTGTTCACCTCCTTAGGGAATTGCTCTTGAACAAAATGGATCCCTTCTAATAAAAACTTGATCTCTAGATTGGGCACTTGAGATTTTAGGATATCGCGTTATTGTTATAATAATCCTTCCTTGAAAATATGAGTACATAGATTTTGACACCCATGATTAGAAGTGTTAGAAACTTTAATAGTATAATATGCTAACTTCATCAATTTATCTTAGCTTGTGAAATACATATAGCGAATTTGTATAGGAAAATAAAATCCCGACTTCTCATATAGGTTTGAGTACATTTTCAGGTCATTCTTGGTAAACCAAGATGTCGACATTGTGTCTTCTTCCAATTCATGAATTACTTTTTCATGAACAATTTGAATTTCAAGGAAATATCTTCTAAATTGCATCTGCTAAGAATTATTTCCTTTCAAGAATATAATGTATTTTTGAATGATGAGGAAGCTTACACAAGGAATGATTAAATCTTACATACTCATCTTCATTGCCATTTTGAAATTAAAATTATCATTAGGATAAAATTACAAAGTTGTATCACACTTTTGATCAACTTATCAACACAAGTGAATTTAAGTATTTATAACTAAAAAATCAATATTGGTCAAACATATGACCTAATAAGATTCATTCTTGCTAATTTAGATATGTTCACAACTTTTCCAACTAAAATTGTTGGCTAAATGCATATATAACACCATTTTTAGGCCAATTTACCAAAAAATAAAATTATTTGAAAAAAAATGATGTTTCAACAACTCCTACTTGTTGATGACATTTTTAGCACTACACAACATAGATAAAGTACACGTACTTTGTCTCCCTTGAAAGGTGATTCCTATCAGTAGACTTCAAGAAACAACCCCAAGGTCTCTAATGTCAAGTCTTGACAATGCACAAACAACTCAATGATGATGTATAATGTTGGTAAATCACAAGGGGAATTTATGGCAAAACAAAGACTGGAACTTCCAGGTCAACAATAAGGGTTTTGCAAGATCCAAAATAAATATAGACCCTAATACAATTTTCCCAGATTTGTGATTTGAAAATAATACTTTCATCAAATATAGAAATTCCAATGATTCTTTTCTCCTAATCTAACAATAATCTCAAAGAAATAGCAAAAGGTAAGGGTTTAGAGAGACTTCCAATCTAAAACCTAAGTGCAATCATGAGAACAATGCAATATTTAAGGTGGACCAATCTTCAATAACTAGTTCCCGCTTAACCAAGATGAAATCTACAATATAACATAAACAATGCAATCTCCGATGGTATGTAAGATTTATAGATTGTGAAGCATTCGAACATACATCCAGAATGGCATGAAATGCAAGAACATCCATAATTGAATTGTTGCAATAAGATTAGGCCCAAGCTAACTATACATAGTAACTTACAATCAGCAAGCCACCAATAGTATGGACCAAAGATTCCTCAAATACCTCCAATACTTTATCATGTCAACATGAAAGAACTGAACTAAAATGGAAATTAATCAACTAAAATAGCTTTGAAACATAGGAACCATGCACATGGATGAAATAACACAGAAAAGATCACCAAGTCAATGTCTTCTCATATATTAACTTCACCAAAATTTGCAAAAATTCCAAAATCAATCTCTCAAATGAGGAGAGACCTCATATTTATAGAGTTTTTCATAGCATAGGTTTCCAAAACAAAATTCAATCAGGGCACCTAACATAGGTTGGCCCAATACAATTTCAATTTTCATCTATTTTTTTAAAATAAGGTATTTAAAATCATCCCTCAAATGATACATCAATATTAAATAAATTGCTTTGACACTATTCTCTAGGTAGCTGACTTGTTTCTCTACTAGTTGATGTAGTATGCACAAAACTCAAGGTAGATACCTTTAGTTGTCCTCCTTTCCTATTCACTACTTTTTGGAAAACTCAAGTGAAATTTATGTAAAATACTCCATTCAGGTTGGCCTAACTTGGAGTTAGGATAAACCTTAGTATCAAGTTGATCAACCTTAAAGTTCATCTTCATACCTTTTCAAAGTTTTATCCCAATCAATTTTCATCTCCTAATATTTATGCAAGATAGTGATATACATAGTTGCATCCTCTAAATGATTTTCTTTCATAGATCCATCTTCAACCTGAGAATACACATCCTTCCACCATTGTTTCAATTGATCAACCTTAAGGTATTCTTTACTGAGCTTTCTTTCAATCATGATCTCCAAAAACAATATACAACCGACAAGGATATCACCTAAATCATTTTGTATCTTTGGAATTTGTTCCAATTCTTTATCCATGATCTCTCTCTTGAATTTAAAAGCCTCAATCCACTCCTAGGCTTATCTACATCCTCAAAAGCAATAGTATCTTCTTAACCAATACTTCTCCAAGAATTTTTATTACCTTTACTAACTTGGTCATGGATTTATCATCACAAGCCTGATATTTTGCTACTACCTGATGCACAGTATCCTAAAAAGAAAGAGTCTATTCATGTAATTGCAAGATCTCTTCAATCAAAACAATACCTTTCTTATAAACCCCAGCTATCCATTGTCGAGTCACTTGCACAAATGTTTTCATCTTCTCCAATTCATTTATGGTATCCTTAGACAAAATGTTGGGTTGAGTAGATATATCTGCCTGAGTTTGGGTTTGCAAAGGCTTAACAAGATCTTGAATATACTTTTTCAATTCCTCTACTTGCTTTTGCAATCTCTCTTTTTTTTTGTACCTCTTTGTCCAATCTCTTCAAGATAGCATCTATTGACCCCTTCAAATCTTCTATTTCTTGTTTCTTTGTAGATGGCCCTAAGTTGATTGTTTGTACACTATAATCTGTAAGATTGGCCTCTTCTTTACTCTTCTCAGTTGTAGGGGTAGCAATGTGCAACACCTAGTTGTTGGATTCATCCATTGTAATTCTAGAAGTTACATTTCCCTTCTTTTTCTCCTTTGGTTTTCCCAAGCCTATCATAAAATTGTCCCAATCTGGAACTACTTCTTCAACTACCACTAGCTTAGGCCTTAAGCTCTCGTTCAACCAGCCTGGAGTAGTTGATTCTTCTATATTTGTATCAAGATGGGGATTATTTTTTCCTCGTAGGTCTTCTAACTCATTCATTTCAACATTCTTTGGTTGTTTCTCCTCCTTGTTTATGCCCTCTTTATATGATTCTTGCGCTTCCTTTTCTCTTGGTGATTCAACATGTACTTTCATCTTTTCTGGTTTATTTTCTTTTTCTTCTTCAGAAACATTCATCTCAAATTTCTCCCCAAGATTGCTAAGGTCTCCACCCTTCAGAGTCTCTGGCTCCTCATCATCTACCTCTTGTTCTTTTGAAGCCTCTGCTGCACCTTTTGTCATTTCCTCTTCTTCTCTATCAGAATGATCATCTTGTTGGGGTGACCTAGGAGGGATGCTTTCTATGGTTTCCAAATTGGGAAATGGTATCCCAATCCAAGGAGAAGCCTTCTTGGTGTAGACTTGAGTTTTCTCTCTAGAAATTTCCACATCAATCGCTCCTTCTTGAGTTTTCCCCTCTACATCTTGCAAGTTTTCTTCACTTTCTTTTCCTTTCTTTGATTTCTTTGGGGAAGAGGCACCTTTATTCCCCCCTCTAATCAACTTCCTTCTTTAAGGGGGTTGAGGCTTAGGAGATACTTCTTCTATTTCTTAAGTGATTACTTTAGTAGGCTTCCTTTTCTTTGCAATTGGTTGTCTCTTGGACTCTTTTGCTTTGGCCTTAGCCTTGGATTGACCTATAGTTCTTATTTTTATCACTAATGGTCCTTCTTCTTCGTATCCTTCTTCTTCAGCAATAGGAACATTTTCTTCTATCTTTCCTAAGTCATCTTCTAAAGAGGACTGGGATTCCAATTCTCCAGTTGACTCATAAGTTGGCTTTATTCCATCTACCTCCATCTCTAACATTTTATTTTTTTCCCATTGTTTTTAATATTTGATGATAGGATCATTAATCTAGGCCAAATTTGTTACTTCTTCCTCAGCCCAATCTATTGGAGGTAGGGGCTTGTTTTGGTATTGCATATAGTCATGATATTGTATTACCTCCTCCTCATCTTCAACATGGTTTGGGATTTGTACTACTTTATAAAGCCTTATCATTTTTAAGGATAGCCTAGAAAACTTCCTCTTGAAGACTTCAAACTCATCTTTGCAATTAGCCTGGCAATAGTCTTATATGTTGTCCTTATGTATGTAGTCTTTGGAAGTTATCTTCTGAGCTACTCCATATGGATCAAAACTATACCGATTAGTATGGAGGAGCCAATGAAGATGTTCCATTTCATTCTCTGAATGTTGGGCACTTTGGATTGATGGATAGGCCTCCCAACCATTGATTGTCAAGGGAAATTCCTCACCAACTCCAGTCATGCATACTTTTCAAAACCTGATCAAAGGCAACTAACTACCTCGTCACTTCTAGAAACACAACCTTATTAGTTGGATATTGTGGAAGCCTATACAATACCTTTGGACTGCCTTGAATCCTGATATATGTAAACTTAGGAAATTGTAGGAACCAGTACCCATGCTTTCTTATCAACTCTATAACATCAGTTGAAATCCTTATCTATAATGACTCCTGCAATTTTCTTGTGATATACATGGTGAATGCATCATTCACCCTCCTATAATTAGAAGCATTGGATAGATGGATTTGTGGTTAAATATCATATGCTTTGTCTTCTCCAGTGGTACCTTTGCAAGTCAATCCCTTATATTTGTAATGCCTTGCAAGCATGTAAACCTTATAAGAATTCATAGTGAACTTTGTATAATGTACTACTATCAATTCCTTATCCAAGTTATCACTAAGTAAATATTCCCAATGGTAGTTAACTCCCTTCTTAATTTGAGAAATCACATAGAACATTCAATCTTTGAACATTGAACCCCTCTCAAATCTCATCACTCTACTGAGAAGAGTGATCATGTTATTGTACTCATGTTTGAAATAATTTCTATGCAATTGCTTTGGAAACTTAGAATATTGAGACATGGTCTTATCAATCCATGAAGCATTTATTATCTCTAGTGCTTTCTCAAGATCATCAATGTAAAATTTCCTCACCGTGCTTATATTGAACTTCACCAACTTCTTATGTGCAACAATATCAAATACCTTTTCCAAGGACTCCTATGTAATATTTTCCATTATTCTACCTTAAGGACCCACTAATACTCTTCTATCTGAATCATAGTGCTTAGCACATTCCACAATTAACTATGGACATTGAAATGATGGAGGGAAACCTACAACCTGTGCCAATCCAATCTTTACAAGCCTCTTTGCCAAATAATTAGGAATAGGGTAGTACATCTTCTTAAAATATTCTAAATCGTTGTTCCCAAGGTTTGTGTCTCCAACTCCTGCCCAATAGGAGGTGATATTATACTCTAGAAGTCTTCCCTTGAAATTGTACTTCATTCTTTCAACTCTTGACCACTCCTCCTTCTCAGGTTCAATAGTCCTCTTTTCTTGAGTAGCCTTGGCCTTTCTTGACTCTACCTGCATCTAGTTAGACAAACACTATAATTACTTGACATGCATTACAAAATTAATCATTACATCATTTAATTGTTAGCACAATCATTATATCCCATAAACAATATGTAACATTTCATTATTCATCATTAAAATCAAGAAACCAAGCTCTAAATCCTCAAAAGAAAAGCCAAGACAACTTTTGGGTCTTAAGGCACATCTTGGATTTTGGGGATTTCAACATCTCATGGATTCAAAGAATTCACCACCTCAAGGATTCCGTGAAAAAGTGTGGTGTATGATATTACCCAAGGTTGCTTGCACTGTCTTGTGGAAGACTTTCCACTATTCCCTGCCTGGAACCTGACTCCAGTGGGTTGCTCTTGAGCTTCTAGGTTGACCTAACCTTGCTCCAACTCTTCTCAAATAGTTCTTACTCTGTGCTTTACCCTGGGTGGCTCAATACCTTCTTGAAATTTGAATGCTCTTTCTAGGACTTAGAAGAATCTAAGTGCCCTATTCTCCAACTGTCTTGAACCTCTTGTAAGGAAGATAAATGCTCTGTTTCCAAGCATTTCACCAACATTTGCATCCATCTGGAAGATTCCACTATCTTCAAGTTACCCGATCTCTTAGTTTCGTCTTGAGAGGGCCTAGTTTCCACTAGCCCTTACCAGTCATCTATTTGCCTTTTATGCCCAAAATCTCCACTGTACCTAGCAAACTAATCACAGATTCTGACACCCTTTTTCCAGCTTTAAATCTTGCAAAAGTTCCCAAGTCACCAAATCTTCCGTACAGCTGTCTCCTGAGTTCTTGGAGAGGAGGGCTAATAGCCCCACTTCCTAGGGTTTTGTTGTCTCTTGTTGATTTCTCAATCAAACAAATTGTTCAGGCCTTCATCACTTTGGTGTCCTTGTATTTAAGCTTGGTCCACCTGGAAATGTCCTTTTTCCGTACAACTGTACTCTCCCCTGCCTTGGTTCCTTAATCTTCACTCCAAATCCCTAACCGGGTCCTAAGCTCGCCTAGGGTTTGGTGGTTCCGACTTTTCCTTTGCTTCCAAAGGTTCCTACCACTAAATATTTACAAATGCATGGCTCCCTTACCATTTCCATTGACCTCAGGAAAGTTCCACGTGCCAACTTCATGGGGGAGCCATTTCTTATTTGACTGCTCACAACTAAATTTGAAAACCCTCTAAATTATAATTCTAAGGATTCAATTTAAAGACTCTACACTATTGCACTTGTATATACAAAGGAAAAAGACTCAAAACAATCCTAATAACATGAATGCAGTGTCAGATCTGTGTATTTAACGCCTTTAATAACACTGTTGCAAAACACAGTGGGAATTCTGAGGAACACACTATAATGTTATACTATGGACTTGAATCAATAACTATGCACTACGTACCTTGAATACCAGATGAAAACTTCTCTACCTTCCCTAACAATATAAACCTGATATTAAATCCTCAAAAAACAACGACCACAAGATCTTTGTTTTTCTGCTCACAAAACATGACAAATACGAAACGAGACATCACGCCAATGAAATGAAACCCATAAGCTATTCTATGGAACACATAAGCACGATGAGAACTGCTCGACTATCTTATGAACACCAGAACAAAGATACATTCATTTCCACTATTCAAACAGCGGTTTCAGAGTCAAAAACGAAAAATATTACATAAAAACTTGGAAATGCGCTAACTATTCTCTTATTCTCACAAAACTCCTTCTGAGAGATGTCAGCCGACTATTCCAGAGTTCTTCCTTCCTTTTTGGATCAGCACTTCTTCCAAGGTAGTTACTAGTGCATTCTAACAAGGATTCCCCTTACTGATTTGCATGCCATTTACATAACTCTTGTCATGCAACTTTTACATCCACTTGTTACAAGCGCCATTATACTTTCATTGCATCATGGTCACTTATAGGAGGCGGCAACATCCTTATCTCGAGCAACTAACCTTTCCCATAGCGTTTCCTTGACATTTCCAATAATTTAGATGTGGTTAAAGACCCTCAAGACATGATGGAACCGACTTAAACTGTCCAAAACTACTTAAAGCCAAGTTAAAACATGACTAAACTAAGATAATTTAATCCTAATGACTAACTTACTCATACTACAAGAACTCTAGGATCCAAACAAACATAACATAATCCTGATTTGGCCAGAATCAGGTACAAGCCAAAATTGCACAAACTTGGTGGAGGTCAGCCTAGGTGCTCCTGCACCATCCTCCCCAAAACAGAACACTTCAAGCCATCCTTGGATTGAGTACATTGGGATCAACTCCCAGCTTCTTGAACTTTGCCTCCTTAATCCAGATTGCATCCACTTCAGTTTGTCCTGGTCTTTGGATCAGATGTTCCTTATATTCCTTTGTCCTGGTTTTCTTATAAACCCTAGTATCTAAGACTTTATCAACTTGCTTGACTGCAGTGGAGGGTAGTTTGAGTTCTTCAACATCTTGATTGACTTCATGGAGTTTCTGATCCAAATCTAGGGGTGGTCCTTTGTAATGCATGAGATCTACAACATTAAAAACAGGGGACAGTCCACTATCATCAGGCAATTGCACCTTAAAAGCATTGTTGCCATACTTCTCCAAGATAGGGCAGGGACCTATCCTCTTCATTTGCAACTTGTGAGGGACTCCTTTCTGCAATCTAGCCTTGTTCAAATGGACCATCACTAAGTCTCCCACATTGAATTTAACTTCTCTTCTATGCTCAGCCACCTTAGCCTTATGCTTCATGGTATTTTCTGCCAAGGTCTTCGACGTCTCCTTAATTTCTGCGCATTACAAACAAAATCATCACGCATAACCACTTCCTTTGACTCCATCCTTGACTCTCTCAACTCATAAACTCCTCTAGGGTGTAAACCATACACAATTTCAAGGGGCTCTTCCACATTGACACATTCTTGTATCATTATATGCATACTTACTTTTGCCAATAATCTGATCCCATTGTTGACCATACTCCTTGTCAAGCATCTAAGAAGGTTTCAAGTGTTCTGTTACCACGCCGGTCTGACCATCATTTGAGATGGTATCTGAGACCCAAAAGGACGGTGGTTCCTATTCTGCCTTAAAGAGTCTTCCAAAAATGACTCATAAACTTGGTATCCCTATCTGAGACAATGCTGATTGGTAAACCATGGATTATGACTATTTCTTTGAAGAAAAGAGAGGCTATTTGACTAGCATCATTGGTTGTTTTGCAGGGTATAAAGTGAGCCATCTCGCTGAATCTGTCTACAACAACATACACACTATCCATACCTTGTCTTGTCTTGGGTAAACCAACTACAAAGTCCATGCTCAAGCATTCCCATGGCCTAGAAGGGATTGGTAGTGGCTGGTATAGGCCTACATTTGAAGAAGTGCCTTTTGCTTTTTGACATACCACACAACTCTCCACACATTTTCTGACATCTATGTTCATCTTAGGCCAAAAATAAAACCTTTGGACAAGCTCTTGAGTTTTGGTGATCCCAAAATGACCACTCAATGCACCATTATGCTTCTCTTGAATTAAGTTCTCCCTAATAGAACCTCTAGGAACACAAAGCTGATTCCCTTTAAACAATAAATCACTTTGCAAGGTATATTCAACATACTTGCTATGGAAATGGTTCTTAAACTCAAGGCATACCTTATAAATTTCTGCAAAGTCTTCATCATCTACATATAGATCTTTGAAGTGATCTATTCCCATGCTCTTCAACTGAATTTCTTGAATGGTAAGAACTCTCCTGCTCAATGCATCAACAACTTTGTTGAGAGCTCCTTTCTTGCAGTAACGATGTTGAAGGTGTGAGCTTGCAAGTCTCCACCCATTTCATGTGCACGTGACTCAACTATAACGTAATTCAAGCGGGTGTGATTGTCTAGTACATAATGAATTCCTTGGGAAGCAAGTAGTGCCTCCACTTCCTTAGTGCCCGGACCAATGCATACATTTTAAAGGTCATAAGAAAGTACTATTTCTTAACTTCATAGCTTCTGCAGAATGAAAGCCACTTGGGTGCGCCCTCTTGGGCGAAACGACTCAATTGCTACATTAACACATCACATTCAATAATTGAATAACTTCTCCAAAACGGCAACACAAAATAGGTTGGTGTATCCTTTCCTTGACAACTCAAAACTCTTGTTAGCTTGCTCATTCCACACAAACTTAGTTTTCATTCCTCCTTTAATGGTATCCAACATAGGAGCACAAATTGCACTAAACTGTTTGATGAATTTCCTATAGTACTGAGCAAGACCATGGAAGCTTCTTACCTCAGTTGCTGTCTTGGGAGTAGGCCAATTAAGAATGGCTTCTACCTTGCTACTGTCCATCTTCAAGTTGCCATGTGATAACACAAAACCAAGGTACACCAACTCTGTTTTGATGAACTCACACTTTTCCAGATTAATCTTCAGCTTCTCCTCCTGTAGCTTCTTGAAAACCATCTCAATGTGTTGGAGGTGCTCTTCTCTTGTTCTGCTATAGATTAGTATATCATCAAGATACACTACTACAAACTTGCCAATATAGTCCTGAAGAATTTCATTCATGAGTCTCATGAATGTGGAGGGGGCATTAGACAAACCAAATGGCATTACTAGCCACTCATAAAGACCCTCATTGGTTTTGAAGGCTGTTTTCCACTCATCACCCTCATGTATTCTAATTTGGTGGTAACCACTCTTTAAATCTATCTTGGTATAGTACCTAGCTTCACCTAGACAATCCATGAGATCTTCAATCCTAGGGATAGGAAACCTATATCGGATGGTTATCTTGTTGATTGCTCTGGAATCAGTACAAAGCCTCCATTCTCCTCCTTTCTTGGGTGCTAAGACAGTGGGTACTGCACAAGGACTAATGCTTTTCCTAATGAGACCTTGGTCAAGTAGTTCTTGAATCTGCCTAGCTATCTCCTCATTTTGCTGAGGTGTCATCTTGTAGGCTGCTTTGTTTGGAAGGGTGGCTCCTGGTATCAAGTCTATCCTATGACTTATGGCTCTTTTAGGAGGTAAAGTTGCTGGTTGACCACTACTTACTATGTTCTCATAGGTCTGCAACAAGTCTTGAATCTCCTTTGGTAATTCTTGTTGTTCAGCTGCCTTCTCTTTGCTTGCTTCTCTTGGCTTGATCATTATTGCATAGCCAACTCCTTCTCCTTCTTCCAAGGCCTTTAAAAACTCTTTTTCCTGACTAATGGCGACTTAGAACCAGCCCAGCGGTCAGGTGCCATGGCCTACCTAGGAGCAAGTGGCATGCATCCATAGGTAACACATCACATAATACCTTGTCTTTGTACTTTCCAATTGAAAACTCCACCCATGCTTGTTCATTCACCAAGACATGCTGACCCTTGTTGAGCCATGTAACCTTGTAAGGACTCTTGTGAGGTATTCTTGCTAATTTTAGTTTGCTGACTGCCTCCTCTGACACAATATTGTCAGTAGAACCTGAGTCTATAATCACCTTGCACACTTTTCCCATCATTTTGCATTTTATCCTAAACAAAGATCTTCTTTGGCTTGGTTCCTCTTTGACCGGTTCCTTGATTAAGGTTCTTCTCATCATGAGATTCTCACCTTCCTCTGAATTCAATGGTACTTCTGATTGTTTGTTTGCTGCAGCTGCTTCATCTTGAATCAGATTAGTCCTCTTATCCCCTCCATGAGATGTGCTTCCTTTCTCAGGACATCTATAGGCTGGGTGTCCCAACTGGTTGCAATGATAGCATTTCATGTTGGTGAAGTAACTACCCCTTCCTTGTCCACCACTTCTTCCTCTGGGGCTGAAACCTCTTCCTCTACCACCTCTACTGGAGTTTCCTTCTTGCTGATCAGAAAATCTGACTTCTCCTTGAGCTCTTGATTCTGAGCTTCTTCCACTATAGCTTCCTCTTTGTCCTCCACTGTCTTTGCCTTTACCTCTACCTTTGGGGTTTTGTTCCTGCTTCTTTTTTCCTTTCTCCTCTATCTTCAAGGCCATTTGATAGCATTGGCGTACTGATTTGAAGTTTACCAAGCTCATGTCTTCTTGAATAGACCATTTGAGTCCATTTAGGTACCTTGCTAACCTGATACTCTCATCTTCAACCACCTTTGATCTAAGGCACAATTTCTGAAACTCTTTTGTATATGTTTGGACATCCATGTCTTTTTGCCTCAGATTATGTCTCCTCCTATGCAACTGGACTTCATAATCATCTGGGAGATAAGTTTTCCTTATCTTGGTCACCATTCCTTTCCATGAAACTATGGGACCTTTGCCTTCCTTCTCTCTTTCAGATTGCACAAACTTCCACCATGTGAGAGCTGCTCCTCTCAACCTAGACTTGGCCACCTTCACCTTTTGGGCCTCTGTTATGCCATCACACTCAAAGTGATTCTCAATACTCTCAATCCAATCTACTACTGAATCTGGATCCATTTGTCCACTAAAAAGTGGCACACCATCCAATGCTTTACCACTCAAGGCCTGCAATGCCTTCAAGAATGGTTCCTCTACAAGAACAGGATCAGGCTTTGGAGCTTCCTCCTCCAATTCCACCTCTTTTTCCTTGGCTTCCTGCTCTTCCTTTTTCTTTATCTTGTCCTTCACAGTGTCTGCTGTTTCTTGGACTTCATCTAGGAGTTTCTCCATCTGAGATATCCTCTCTCTGAGCAACCGGTTATCTTCCTCTTGCTCTTCTACCTTCTTTGCTAGTTCGGCATTTGTCACCATGGTTCCTTCCTCTAGTGTATTTTCTCCTACTGACTCAGTGGATTGGCTCATGAATCACAAGCCTAGAATCCAACTCTTGCTCTGATACCAATATGGTGTAAGATAATACCAAGGTTGCCCACTTTATCTTGTGGAAAGGCTTTCACCTATTCCTACACGGAACATCCCGATGGGTAGCTCTTGAGCTTCTAGGTTGACCTAACCTTGCTCCAACTCTTCTCAAAGAGTTCTTACTCTGTGCTTTACCCTGGGTGGCTCAACACCTTCTTGAAATTTGAATGCTCTTTCTAGGACTTAGAAGAATCTAAGTGCCCTGTTCTCCAACTGTCTTGAACCTCTTGCAGGGAAGATAAATGCTCTGTTTCCAAGCATTTCACCAACATTTGCATCCATCTGGAAGATTCCACTGTCTTCAAGTTACCCGATCTCTTAGTTTTGTCTTGAGAGGGCCTAGTTTCCACTAGCCCTTACCAGTCATCTATTTGCCTTTTCTGCCCAAAATCTCCACTGTACCTAGCAAACTAATCACAGATTCTGACACCCTTTTTCCAGCTTTAAATCTTGCAAAAGTTCTCAAGTCACCAAATCTTCCGTACAGCTGTCTCCTGAGTTCTTGGAGAGGAGGGCTAATTGCCCCTCTTCCTAGGGTTTTGCTGTTTCTTGTTGATTTATCAATCAAACAAATTGTTCAGGCCTTCATCACTTTGGTGTCCTTGTATTTAAGCTTGGTCCACCTGGAAATGTCCTTTTTCCGTACAACTGTACTCTCCCCTGCCTTGGTTCCTTAATCTTCACTCCAAATCCCTAACCGGGTCCTAAGCTCGCCTAGGGTTTGGTGGTTCCGACTTTTCCTTTGCTTCCAAAGGTTCCTACCACTAAATATTTACAAATGCATGGCTCCCTTACCATTTCCATTGACCTCAGGAAAGTTCCACGTGCCAACTTCATGGGGGAGCCATTTCTTATTTGACTGCTCACAACTAAATTTGAAAACCCTCTAAATTATAATTATGAGGATTCAATTTAAAGACTCTACACTACTGCACTTGTATATACAAAAGGAAAAAGACTCAAAAAAATCCTAATAACATGAATGCAGTGTCAGATCTGTGTATTTAACGCCTTTAATAACACTGTTGCAAAACACAGTGGGAATTATGAGGAACACACTCTAATGTTATACTATTGATTTGAAACAATAACTATGCACTAAGTACCTTGAATACCAGATGAAAACTTCTCTACCTTCCCTAACAACTATAAACACAGTATTAAATCCTCAAAAATAGCAGCCACAAGATCACTGTTTTCTCACAAAGCACGGCAAATACAAGAAACACAGACATCTGCCAAAACATAAATGAAAACCCTTAATAAGCTATTCTATGGAACATAAGCCACGATGAGAACTGCTCCATAGCTGTCTTATGAACACCAAGACAAAGATACATTCATTTCCACTGTTCAAACACGTGGGTTTTCAAGTCAAAACATAGAAAAATACATAAAACTTGAAATCTACTAACTATTCTCTTATTCTCCACACCAAAAACTCCTTACAGAGATGTCTAACTGACTATTCCCCTTCCTTCCTTTTTGGATCCAACAACTTCTTCCAAGGTAGTTACTCGTGCATTCCTAATTTTAAGGGATTCCCCTTACTGATTTGCATGCCATTTTACATAACTCTTGTCATGCAACTTTTACATCCGCCTGTTACAACTGCCATTATGCTTTCATTGCATCATGGTCCTCAAACATAGGACTTGCAACATCCTTATCTCGAGCAACTAACCTTTCCCTTAACTGTTCCTTGACATTTTCCAATAATTTAGATGTGGTTAAGACCCACTCAAGACATTGGAACTGACTTAGACTGTCCAAAACTACTTAAAGCCAAAAATTTAAAAACATGACTAAGCTAAGATGTTATTTACCCTAATGACTAACTCACCCATACTACAAGAACTCTAAGATCAAAACAAACATAAAGTAATCTTGATTTGGCCAAGATCAGGTACAAGCCAAAAAATTTTCAAACAAGGTGGAGATTGGCCTAGGTGCCCCTGCACCAAAGTGTCCTTCGAAAAATCCAATGGCACATAGATTCTATGAAACATAATAATACATGAACAAAGTGATCATCAAGAATCATATATTCTCCCCTACAATCCAAATACACTTGATAACTAAAAGTTAAACCTTTAAAGAACAAAAAATAACTTCAATGGCATCATGGCACTCAACATAGTGATAATTGTGAAATCTTGGAAAATCCAAGCAAGCCTAGAATTAGCGAAAGCCTAGTCTTCGAGCTATCCATAGCCAAGTGGAATCCACAATATTGGGTGAGTCAAGTAATGTAAAGGCCCATGGATTCTATGAAAACAACTCATTGAGGATTCCAAAGAGGTATGGGTTCTTTGAAAGGACAAGATTGGGGTTGATTAGGATCAAGTGGTCGAATAGGCGGTAAGGTAAGCATGCATTTTTGGATGAGTTGGTTCATATCTGGTGGAGGGTGTCAGGTAAAGGAGTGAAATGTCTGTTTGGATCACCATAATGATAAGGCACAACTATTTTAGAGGTGGCCATTACATTCTAAACTTGTGAAGTTGGTTGTGGTTGGGGTGGAGGAGGTGAACTAAATTGTAAGAAACCTCGGTTAGGTTTACGGAAATTTTGTGTGTTGTTTTGGTGTTGATTGTTGTTTTCAGTTTTGTCAATTCGGCTAGAAGTGGATTTTGACTCATGACTTGAAACTGAATTTTGATACTCACATAAGGTTGTACAAAAATGCATGAATGAAGGTAATTTCATCATCGTAAGCTTATCTTGAAGGTTAGTGTGCAAATTCTCAATAAACATTTTTTGCAGATGTGCATCTAGAATTTGGACATCAACTTGAGCATATAAGGACTGGTAACGAGAGATGAAATCGGTTACTTTTTCATTAGTGTTTTTTCTACATCGCATAAGGTCAACCATTGTATTTTTAGGTGTCATGTGCACTTGAAAGTGATTAATGAAAGCCTTTTCCAATTCATTAAATGAACGGATGGAATGATTAGGCAAGTTTGAAAACCATTCTAAGGCAGTATCTTTCAAGGTCCTTGGAAATATTTTTGCTAAAAGTTTATCGTCAAGGACAAAATAACAACACAAGGTAGTAAAAGCATTGACATGGTTGATAAGATCTCCTTTTCCTCCATATTTCTCAAATCTCAGCATTTCTATCCCTTGTGGCATCGAGGTAGGCAATATTTCTAATGATAAGGGGCTGCTACAAATAAGATATGTGGGTGGAGTAGTTTGAGCTTGACTAATGGTGGAAAGTTGGTGTTGCATGGATGAAACAGTGTTAAGGAGTTGTGTCATAAAGGGATCAGGATAATGGGGTTGAGGTGGAAGGGAAAATGGTGATGGAGTGTAGGTGATGTTAGGAGAAGTGGAAGGAGGTTGCGATGCCACAAAAGAAGTTGGAATGATAGTGGAAATCGGGAAAGAAGTAGCAACATAATTAGATTGATGTAAAGTTGTATGGACTTGCGGATTTGTGTAAGTTGGTATGTAAGCTATAGTTGAAGGAGGAACTTGAGATGTTCCTTGGGTGACAAGAATGTTTGTTGATGTAGTACATGAAGAGGCATGTTTGTTGTAAATCTTGGCTATTTGTTTGAACACTTGCAAGCCATCATCACTTTCAATTAAGTGATGAAGGTTCTCAATAGTAGGTATAGTAGAGGTGGATATGTTTTCAAGTGAAAAGTCTTGTTGTAAATGTGCAAACTCCTTGTGAATGTTAATAATTGTTTCTTGCGGGAGAGACTTGTTTTGCTTTTCAACATGCATAGGATGGAAAGGGGAAGACATGGAAGTGGTATTTCTAGGGCCTAATGCACCATTGTCCATACTAGGAGTAGGATCTCATGAGATCCCAAGGTCCACAATGAAAGTACTATCGCGGGATGCCATGAGTCTAGAACTTCTTCTCACTATTTAGTATTATCAATAGGGCACCAAACACTCATGCAAGTACCACAAAGGAAGGGTGGATGGAAATGCAAGCTATTCTAAGAATGTAAAATGTAAATAATAGAAGATCTGCTAACTTTAATAGAGATATGAATACAAGAAATGGAAATGTAGAAAAATGCTAAAAATAATGCAAGATTACTGTCTAAAATGTGCAGAGGGACTGATTCGCCTTGGGTGGTGAATGAGTCCCAGGGGGCAATTTTTTTTTGTATTTTTTAGAATTTTAAGAATGAATTAAATGCTTTCTAGAATGCAAAGACAAACACATAATGCATAATTTTAGTTTTTTCAAAGAATTTAAATGCAAGAATGAAAACTAAATGAGTTTTTCATTTTAATGCAAAATGAAAGATCATAGAATGCAATAACCAATCCAATGTCCTAATTGAATGTTAATGCAAATGTAAACTAGGATGCAAGATATGAATGCAATCATAAGTTTTAAAATTTTCAAGAGTCAGGTTCATCAAAATGTAACATAGATTTTAGGACCCAATGGACTCTCTAACTCTTATAGGGTTTTGTCACCCAAAAGGAGAGAGATTAGATCCTAAAATGCTTATGTTTCATTCAAATTAGGAAGTATACAATGTGATGTTATGTAAATGAACTAATCTAAGTGCAATTGATTGATTAAAATGATCTAGAATGAATGCAAAGATGCAATTTATGTTATGTTTGAAAACACAGTGTGATATGCAAAAAACTATGAAATATGAAGAAATTGGAAAAAATATGCAGAACAAAAAAGTACAAGGTCAAATCTGAGTGCACCTGGATGATGTGTGAGCTTTCTGAAATGTATGGAATTCTGATGAAAATTTTAATTTTTCATAATGGGACTCATTCGCCAAGGGTGGTGAATCAGTCCTACTGTTGAAAAAGTGTCAAGAACTAATTTCTGACAGTCAGGAGTTGATTTATGAAAAATTGCAGATTTCTAGATTTTAGGTGGGACTCATTCACCAAGGGTGGAAAATCAGTCCTCCCCAAGATTTTTGAAAATTCAAAGGTCAACACTACTACTCCAGATCTAATAATGACTGAATGTATGGTTGTCAGGGTCAATTTTGCAGAAAATGGGTTGAAAGTCACTCAAATTGCTTGAATAGATGATGAATTGATTTGAAGAGACTAGTTGACTTGAAATCCACTTTTCAACACCTTTAAACCTGTCAAATATGCAAAACAAAGGTTGCAAAGACACATGCAAAGGGGAGAAGTTGGGGGGTTAGTGAATAGGGGTTTGCCTTGGTCAAACCCCACTTTGGTAATCAAACCCAATAGAAATGAATGAAATGCAAAGGAAATGATAAATGAATAACATGAAAGTATTACAAACTTACCACATCCTTGAATATGCAAATTTGAAGTGATGTCAATGGCTGCTCCAAAGTGCTTGAAAGTGCTTGAATTGATGATGCAAGATGCTTGATTGCTTGAAGATTACTTGAATTATGAATGCTTGAATGAATGAGTGAATGGGAGATGTAAAATGAAGCTAAAATCACATATTTATACAAATCTTGTGCCTTACTATTTGTTCATACCTCATCACAGGTCGACATGAAGTGAATTTGAGTAAAATCCTAAAAGAAATTTTGAAATTTTTTGAATTTAGGGCCAAGGGGGACTCATTCGCCACCCTTGGCGAATGAGTCCCACCTAGGACCCACAGCCAAGTGTCAGAAATTAAGTCATGTTTAATGTTGTTTATTCGGATAGGACCCAAAAATACACTTAATATAAG
>VDFB02093344.1:0-21706 GCA_007258455.2 Sequoia sempervirens
TAGTAAAAATAAAGGACACATCCAATAGTAAAAACCTCTCTGAGGCATCGAAGGATGAGGGATTCAATATTTCCCTTAGTGCTATTCATCAAGAAAAGTCAGCAGTCTTAGGAAAGAAGTGCAATCCGGTCAACTTGGGAACAAAAGAAACACCACACATAAACTTCTATGTAGAATCACTTTTGACATAAGAACAGGAACTTCTAGCTTCATTCCTAAGGGAAGGAAAGGTAAATTTTGCATGGACCTACACCGAAATGCATGGTCTTGATCCAAAAATTATGGTTCACCATCTAGCTATCCATCAAGAAACAAAGCCAGTAAGACAAAAAATAAGAAAGATGTATCCACAAATAGCATTACTAGTAAAACTTGAATTACAGAAGCTCCTTGATGCAGGTTTCATAGGGCCAATTGATTATCTAGAGTGGGTTTAAAATCTTGTACTTGTCTCTAAGCCCACTCGGGGCATCTACAACTGCACTGACTTTAGGGACTCGAATAAAGCATGCCCTAAGGATGATTTTCCTCTCCTAAATATGGACATGATTGTGGATATGACAATGGGGCATGAAATGCTATCACTAATGGATAGATTCTCAAGGTACAATCAAATCATGATAGCCAAGGATGACCAACTCAATATAATTTTCACTTGTCCATTGGGGGCCTAATGCTAGAACATGATGCCATTTGGGTTGAAAAATATAGGAGCTACCTACTAGAGAGCTATGACGCTAATATTCCATTACATGATTCACAAAACTATGGAAGAATTTGTGGATGACATATTGGGAAAATCAAAGAAGTGTCGAGATCACATAGTGACAGGGTATGTGCAGGATCATCATGCAAAAAGCGGGCCCTTAAGTGGGCAAAAATTCAAAAAAATCAGTGTTAGGCAACTTGACATAAATATTTGAATAGGTTATTTATATTATTTCAAAAATATGTAACTATAGAATTTGTAGAAAATTGAATGTAGTTTCTAAAATACTAGGTTTATTTAAAAATAAATAAAATCTATTTGGTGAAAATTTGAAATTTCAATGCAGTAGTACTTAAATTTCAGGGAAAAAATAAGTAGATGTCTGTCTAACCACCCTAACTATAATAAAATGATAATATTTTTTTGTAAGATTTTATATATAAGTAGAGGACTCATGTTCGGATGTGATGCATATTTTTTTGTAATTTTTTTCCAAGTAAATAATTAATTATGAATTTTTTATTACAACTTTTAAGAAAATATAGCTTCCGTGCATCTAACCACCTTAACTTGGTCAAAACTTGGTAATTTGGTACTGGTACTTTAAATCCTATATTAATATTGAGCATAGAATGTGGTAGCATGTTTTGGATTCAAAAATGAGTATATTTGAAGGTTTATAAGTGTTTTCGTCGACCTATGATCAGGACTTTAGTCGTAATTCTAATAGAAAATGAATAATAATTATTTATTAAATTCAAATTAAATCATAATTTATATTTTTGGAAAGCTGAGAATCTCCTCTAAAAACCCTTTTTGTTTCATTAATTTTGGGTGTAAAAAAGTCGTCAGCCACATACCCTACAAATATTGCCACTTTTTGGCGCACCATGATCCTGCACATACCCGACACTAAGTTCCATCTTTGACAGGCTAGACGAATACAAGGTTAGGCTCATTCCAAAAAAGTGTGTCTAGTGTACAATACAGAAATCTCTTAGGGTACAATGTATCTATGAGGGAAATCAAGATAGACCCTGCCAAAGTTAAATCAATTCTCGAGATGGAGGCACCAAGAACCTTGAAACAGCTAAGGGGTTTGTAGGGAAGACTCCAATCCATTCGTTGATTTGTAGCACAATTAGTAGATAAGGCTATCCCATATTTTCATCTACTCCATAAGGGATAGCATACAAATGGGATGAGAAATGTGATTAGGTGTTCAATAAAATCAAGGAGTAATTGTTAACACCACCAGTCCTTATGCCACCAATTCTGAACAAGCCATTGATGCTATATATATTGGAAACATCAACAACCCTTGGCGCTCTCTTATCTCAACATGATGAAAATGGGATGGAGAGAGATATTTACTATATCAGTAGAACCATGGTGGGATATAAGCTAAATTACACATACATTGAAAAGGCTTGCTTAGCAGTGGTGTTTGTAGCATAGAAGTTCATACACTATATGTTGGTGCACTAGATAAAACTCATTACCAAGATAGACCCTCTCAATTATCTACTTTCAAAAGCAACACTCATAGGGTGAACAACTAAATGGATCATGATCCTCACAGAATATGACATTGATTACATACAGCGGAAGGCCATTAAATGCTAAGTAATTACAGATTAGATGGAAGAAGCACCAATGTATTTAGAGAACCAACTTGTATCAAAGTTCCCTGATGATTCCATCCTTAACATAACTGTAGCAGATCACTAGAAAGTATTATTTAATGGATCCTACACATATCATGGGTTAGGAGCTAGAGTATTCTTCATTACACCACAAGGAGAATGCATACCCAAGTCATATAAGTTGTATTTTCCTTGCATTTTCAATATTGCATAGTACGATGCCCTTGTCATAGGACTTAGAATTGTAGTACAGTGGTAGATGATGGCACTAAAAGAATACAGAGATTCATAGCTAATCATCAACCAGGTCAATGATGAATACCAAACGAAGGATGAAAAGTTGACCCCATACAAGAAACTTTTGGAAAGCCTCAAAGAATTCTTCATTGACATCATGCTTGAGAAAAAACCCAGGGAAAAAAATAGAGAAATGACTGCTATGGCAACAATTGGATTGCTACTCGATATCCCATGCAATGTCCCTAATTAGGAATTCCTCATAGAGAAGCTTCTTGTACTAGCATTCAAGGTACCAGAGTCTGAATTTGTGCAAAATCATTGGTCCTAGTGATCCCTAGTATCATGACATTTACACCTACTTAAAAATAGGAGTCCTCCCCACTGATATAACCTTGAACCTTAAAATAATTTTTTTTAAGAAGTCACCCCACTTTGTTATCTTAGGAAACACCCTATCACGTAGGAATATCGAGGGAACCCTATTACAATGCCTTAATCATGAGGAAGATTTGAAATCTTTAACCAAGGTACATAATAGCATTTTTGGTTCACATTCGAGTTGTATGACCTTGGCCAAGAAACTATTGAGGACTAGGTACGACTGGCCTACAATGGAGAGGGAAGCTCATGACTATGTCCGAAAATGTTTACAATGTCAACACCATGGGGACCTCATCCATGCACCAGCTTAGGAGCCCCAATTGATCATAAAACCTTGGCCCTTTTCATAATGGGGGCTCAATCTCATCAAAAAAATAACACCCACTTCATCCAATGGACACAAGTTCATTATCACTGCCATAGAGTACTTCATGAAGTGGTTAGAGGCCATTCCCATGACCTATATCATAGGAAAGCATATTTCCAAGTTCATCTTCAACTACCTAATTTTTTTGTATGGAGTCCCTCAAGCCATTATCTCATATAATGGGACACCTTTCAAAAACTAGGATGTTTGAAACCTATGCCAAAATTTCAATATCCAACATCAATTTTCTACTCCATACTATCCCCAAGGCAACAACCAAGCTCAGGCTACCAATAAAACCATCTTGAAAATCCTAAAGAAAATAGTCATTAAAGTTGGTCATGACTGGCACCTATAGTTGAACCCTGCTTTATGGGCCTATCAAATGAGTATTTGCACACCTACAGGTGCAACACCCTTCTCCCTAGTCTACGGATCAAAAGCAATACTCCAGATTGAGATCAAGCTTCCATCCTTAAGAGTATCATTGCAAAATCTCATTACAGATGAAGAATATCGGGTGTCATGATTGAATAGGCTAGAATTGCTAGATGAGCGGCTCATGGATTCCTTAAACCATCTATAAGTCTATCAAAACTATCTCAAGAGGAGCTACAACAAGAAGATCAAGAGTCAAACATTTCAAGTCAGAGAGCTCGTGTTGACAGAGAATTAGAAAAATGTAACAAATCTAGATAGCAAGGGAAAGTTTGAACCCAACTGGTTGGGACCCTTCATCATCACAGAAAGCTAGAAGTCAGAAGCATATCAACTATCTACACCTAAAGGTGAGCCTTTGTAGGAGCCCATCAATAGCTCCCATCTCAAAAAGTTTTATGCCTAAGCCTACAAGGTATAAATCCTAAAAAAATTAAAATTTAAAAATCCAAAAAAATCAGAAAAAGGATTGAAAAAAATAAAGAGAAAAATCGTCCTCTAGTGAAAACCACTTCAGTGGCACTTTGGGGAAGTACCTTGGTGAAAACCTAGCAAATAGGTACCTCGTGTAAATAAGAACTTTCCATCCACCATGTGATCTCTACAGATTTTTTTGCATCATTCATCCATCGCCTTCCATATCTCTATCCATCACCCATCTATGTCCCCATCATGGCTTGATCTTGTGTTTGTACCATGTTCCCTCCTAGTACTACTTGCACATTCCTAAGGTTAGTTTGTCCTGCCTATATCAGAGTAGTCTATCGCACCATGTTGGGGGCATGTTCTTATAGCTACATTGGATGGGATTCATGTATATTCTTGAAGTATTCCTCAAAATAAAAAATTCCAAAAACATTCAGAAAATCAAAAAATCCAAAAAAAATTCATAAAATCAAAAAACCCAAAAACATCCAAAACATATAAAAATAAAAATATTGGTCGAAAACATAAAAAGTCAAAAAATAGAGTCATCTTGTGGAACTCTGGGTCTCTAACCTCTGAACGTAGGCAAGGCCATCATCGATGTGCCCCCAAGACACATTAGGCTAGTCCTTGAGGAGTTCATCACAATAAATTGGCAATCCATTTGTTCATATCTCATCAATAAATGAGGTTTTTTTAGTCAAACTATGTGGTCATTGTGTGTATAAAGTAGGCAAGGTTAATCTTTGATCAGCCCCCGAGGCCCCTAGGATAGGTCTTTAGGTTAGTTTCTTGGTCAAAATCTCAGAAAATAAAAAAACATTGTAAAATTGGAAAATCAAAACATTTGTAGAACATCTTGAAAAATACCAAAAAGACACTCAAAACATTTTAAAATACGAAAAACATCCAAATATTTGAAAAAAAATCCATCTGTCCCATCTTGCTTTCACCCGCAATAAAAATCCACTCATAATAAGTCATAGTCACCCCCAACCTTTGGTGAAACAATTGAAAACATGTCTAGAAGATCATAAGTGAAAACTCAAATGTCAAAAGTCTCAAGTCTAGGTCAAGGTAAACAAGTTGGTAAACTCTTGGTATTGAGAGCCCATCATCTAGTTTGACCCAAATCATATGACAATATCATGTCCTAGGATGCATCCTTCCTACAATGGACATCAACATCAGGCATCACTGTATTTTATTCTTCGCTAGAGATATGAAGAACATTATCTTTTTTGTTTACTTGGCCCTTGTATTGTTGATTTATCTTATTTTGATCATTACAATGACCTCTCAATGATTTCTGTAGACATGAAAAATTAACATTCTGCATTTGATCAGATTCACCTTCATTCATTTATCAGGTAATTTCATTAATCTCCATTTCCTAATGTAATTTATTTAAAATCAAACAAACATTATCATCAACCTTTTAATAAATCAAACATCCATTTAAATCAAATCCTAAATCATATTCCATCATTTTCTAATTTAAATAAATCAAATATCAAAGTCCTACAAGTCAACTCACCTAATCATCATTAAACTAACATAATAATCATTTATTAAATCTAACCATGATTAAATACTAATCTCACCCACTTGTATTATCTATATTTAGCCACTTGCACAAATAAATCAATCTTATTGATTTATTAAAAAACCCTCATTTTCCCTCAACATGACAAGTCGATTTGTCCCTCCAACATAGCATTTATTGCTGTTTTTCTTGTCCCCCTCTCAAATTTTATTGCAAAATTTGAATTCAAATTCTCCCTCTCATAGGCAGTCTTCCCAAATATTTCACAACCATTGGCCTATCATCACTTGACAAGTGGCCTATTCTAATTGGAGGAACTTAGTCCCACATTCACCCTCTTGGCCAATCTCTCATCAAGAAAATCTGTAAAAGAAGGCCTTCATTCTCATTCATGTATCCACAAATTTTATGTAAGGTTACTCTCTTGATTTGAGAACTCATCTTGCTCATCATCTCCATTTGCATTTCATCATTTTGGCTTCTTAGCAAGGGTTGGGAAAGGGTCACTAGCACATGTGACACTAATCCAATATGGAATAGGTGATTATCTTGCTTTTGAATTGTCTTCTTGATGTTGTTTTTGTTACTTGTGGCATTTCTTTAGCATAGATATTTTATTTCATAGAGGTATTTACTGATTTGTATGTTTAGACTAACCCTTCTAATGAATATTTGAGGTTGGTTTTACTTGCAAATTTAGGGTACTTCATTGTGGTGCTAGAAGGAGGGCTGAACCTCCGACAGTGGCATTCTATTAATAGGCGATGCATAAGATCAAAAGTACTTTTGCTTAGTGAAATATGTTGGCAAAGTTTCTAAAGCCATTTTACCTTTTATGCACCTATGAGTCACGTTTGTAGGAAAGTTTTTTCTTAAAGTCTTTTAAAAATCTATTCTGCAGATATACTGCAACACAATTTTGTCAAACTTTGAGCCAGATGTTCTGAAAAAAGTTGTGAAGTCTATCTGCCAAAATGCATTAGTTTGAAAGCTCTTTTTTAATTGGCATAGGGGCATCGCTTTACACCTAACAAATATACGTGCTTGAAGGTGTCCAAATGATTTTATTCGCTAATTTCTTATGCCTACTAATAAGCAGTAGCTCAAAAGCTTTTTGAATAGAATCCTTCATTTTCCTTTCAACATAAATAGAGGTCATACGATTCCAGCTGTGTGCAATGTCATTCAATATAAATAGAGGCCATGTAGTTCAATTCTTTTAGATCGCACCTTATTCCCATAATTGTGTATCCTTCCTGATTTATATTTTTCAAGTATGTAATCATCGTTGGTACAAAAATCTGCTATGGGGAGTGGGTTTGGTTATGTGAAAGATGCGATGGGATTCCAGCTATGTGCACCATTTGGAAAAATGCTCCATATTTACTTATCACATTGAATGTTCCTTTGATGAAGGTGTCACGTCAACTAAGTTCGGTGTTTTTTTGAGGCGTCCTATCAAACAATTTAATGGCTTTAATTGCTATAGTTTGTCACTCATTCTATGTTGACCATTTAACCCTTGCAATCTTCCATCTCTGATTTATATGGACTTGCCTTCTCACTCATCTGTGTTTATGTTTAAATATTCAAGGTGGTTGTTGCCTGGCTGACATATTGCTCATTGATTGCAGTTAAGAAGAAGTCTTTAAAGTCACTTTGACTCCTTTCTTTCACCCATGTGCTATTTCTTGTAAGGTCATTTGATCTTTATTATGCACAGTTCTACTCTTTCAATGGGCTTTGAATGTATTCTTTACGTGCAGACATACTTTTTAACGCGTCTAGTTTGTATTTGACTTTACACATACTAAAACACTTTTCCTTCAATCTTTTTGTAAAGCCTCTTCAAATCCATTTTGTGCATATCACACAATCATTGCATTCTCTGAGACCACATTTCTTTTGAGGAATTCTGTGAAAATGTTCACAGGCCTTGTGTAAGCTTTCATATTTTTCATACATATCTCCCACAGCAGCTACAGCTACAAGATCTGTTTGGGTATGGGCTGGAAGGATGACAACATAGGTTGTAGAATTCGGCTTTACTCTTGACAGCTGCATTTATTTTGAAAGCTTCTATTCTTTTCTAAAAAAGCATTTGGGCGTGGTTTTATGACTGCTATTTGCATTTGCTTAAAAGTTTCTATGGACTTTTCAATAGATTTATGTTGTTCTATGATTAATGTCATATAGAGAGTTATGAAAGATGACAGGAGTAGACTATTGCCACGTCAGGAATAGTAAGAAAGCACATATATTGTATGCTATCTACCAACATTTTGTGTTAAACAAACTTTGGCCGCCACCTCTCATAGACCTATCCACTTTATCTCACACGTGCTTGAAGTCGTCAATAGCCAACAGCTCCATCTATAAACATCTTTGAATGCACCGGAGAGGTTGGAAGTCAAATAATTTAATGTAAGAAGTAATTGTTTATTTGTTTCCAAATTGTGTTGACAGGTGTCATGCAACCTACATCCATCATCAGTCAATAGACAAAACCCTCTGCAATGTTTTACACACTATTAAACTTAACACATTGAGGGGATGGTCTTTTATACTGTTTGCACTTTGCAACGTTGTTAGGCTTTTTACATAGTTTTTCATTCGGTGGTATTTGGCGTGCATTACTCTCTTTTGATTTGACTACATTGTTGCTTCTTCTTTATTTTTCTTCTGTTATCTGAACACTTAGGAGAGTTATCGGTTACAATGTAAGTACGAAATTTTCTCCATTATATGATTCCAGCAACATCACTTTCATATCGTGGTCAACACTCTAAGATTTCGTTGACAATGGGAGCTCTAACCTAATCATATAATGTTCTTTGCTGGGCCTTAGAAAAGAAAATCATTATTACATTTAATGATCAACAAAATAGCTTGGGTGATTAAAAGCAAACCTAGTAGATTCAAGCTAGAATTCTTATCCACTTGGTTGTAACATGTTATGCTCTATATTTGCTAAATACAATTCTTCGTGATCAGATTTAGAAAGATTTTATGAGGGATGACTATAGATTTTATGTATCATATAATCTATGGGTTCATATATTTTTTTGTTGTCATTAAAGAATGAAATTAGCAATAAAAATTCAATTATTTAAGGGTTAAGGAATTTTATTTTGGTCTCAACAAAGAAAGATAGAGGATTTAGTTTGAAAAGAGTGGTCTACTAGCAAGAAAAGTCTTTCTTAGCAAGTATTGCATACTTTTGAATAAGTCTTTCCTTACATTCATTGAAATCAAGGCCCTTATTAATGTGTCATTATGTGAAATCATTTAATTTAATTGAATAACTTAGTCTCACATTATTTTATTTTCCATCTTGTAGGTACAAAAAAAAAACAACGAAGGCACAAGGCACAAGGAAAACGAAAGCAGGAGGATTTTTTTTTTGAAAACTCAAAGTGTTTTTAAATGCTTTAAGTCTTTGTTCAACACTTCTTTATGAAATTGTTACCTTTTCGCTCCTAGGACACTAATTTTTGTTTGGGTCTAAAAAGAACAATTTGATTTTTTCCATTTCGCAAAAGGTTAAAATTCAAGCTTAGACACTTACTAGATTTTGTTTTGGGCTAAAAATTGGACAAGCAATCTTCATATTTCATTTGGTGCTTAAAACAAATCAAACAATTGCTTTGGAAGGATAAAATGAATGTGTGTTTGCCTTGTTTTGTAGTTACTTACTTAAACTAAAGTCATTGAAAAGGATGTATGCGCTTCTCTCGTGCTTCCAAGCGATCTTGAGAATCAAAAGGCCTTTTTGGTGATTTTGGCATAAGATAAAGTGATCACCTCCACACTTCGATTTGGGCTTAAAATTGAACAATATCTTGTGCGAGTGTGAGTGGGGGGAATTTTCACATATATTCTCTCTTTGTTGCTATCAAAAATTGATCGAGTTACGAATTTTGTTCTTCAGTTGCTTTTGTTTATCTTAGAGGGCCCGCCTTGTGGGAAAAAGAAATCACCCAAGGGAATGGATCAACTGGTAACACTTTGAACCTGAGAGTATTTCCAGCTATGATATAAATGTGGATATTGGAAGAAACGCCAATATCACGTAGTTGACTCTGACAAGATGGATCCGAAAGGGGACTCTTGCCACATTGGGTCAACTCCTACGAATAGAAAGTTTGAACTAGAACCCTTGTTTTGTAGTGGCCTATTTATCCATTGAGCGAGTTTATCAAAGTGGTGCATTGGAACTTTGATTCCAAGAAGTTGCTTGCCATATCCGATCTTGGTTGAAATATAGAGGTTAGGATTTCATCATACCTTTATATTTTTCCTTGGTTGCATGTAAAAGCATCTCTTCTATGAAAGGCATGAGGCAAGCCCACTAAGAAAAATGTACCCATTAAGCTAGGATGTTGCATTGCTTGTGAGTCAATTTGAAAATACATTGCTTGCTCGAAAACAAATCAAAAACAAACAATTAACATCATCAAAATTTCAAACCCTTTTGAAGACAAATATCATTGACTCAATCCATATGTTATTGCTTTCCCTTGGGACTTATGCCCTTAGAGGTTTCTAAGCATTGGATTATATCTCAATTTGTCTTCTTGAGTAAACAATATGAAAACCCTTGCCTTAAGTTCATTAAATTTCCACATAAACTATCTTGTGGGGTTTAAGGAAATTGAGACATTGGACATCTTAGTTTGAAACTTTAATCAAAGATATTGTTTTTGGTAAAATAAAGCCATTAAGCAAAGCTAAGCAAAATGAATTTTCATGTGTGATTGGAGACTCACAAATCCCAAAACAAAAATCATTGGAAATCCAAAAATGAATGTTCAAATGAAATAATTTCTTTGTTACAAAGGTCTTTAGGAAGCATATGCATGCTCTTCAATACCTAGGTCTAGGAAAACAAAAAATGTCTTTTTAGGTTCACCTAAGGATCAAAACAAATCAATCCTCTTTCATCTATCTTTCAAAACATCAAATCCATCTCACAAATCATCTTTTGAAAAATATTGAAATCATCTTTGATACTAGACTTTGTGGAAAAAAAATCAAAATCATCCAAAAACATTGTGACCAAGTCCTTGAAAACATTTATCAAGACACTTTTGGCTAGGCATGTGTAGATGCATCCTTTTGCATATACTTAGTCAAAGTTATCAAAATCATCTTGTCTAACTTAGTGAAACTATCATTTTATTTGGATAGGTGTGGGTAGATGTATCCTTTGAACAAAACTATCCCTTAGATCATTATCAAACATCTTAGGGTCCTTTTGTCCAAAATCCAAAACAAAATCAAAATCAAACTCAAGGACAAAATCCAAAATCTGAAATCCAATCAAATTCAAGTCCTAAAAGCCTAGTATTTCATTCAAGATTTATCAAAAGCCAAAAACAACACCCATAAACATCCATAACATCATTAAACATCATCATCATCATATCATCATCACTTTTGATCCTAAAAAGCATCCTAAAAACTTTCACTTTGGGACATAAAATAGAGATTAATTCAAGGAATCAAGAGATTCATCTCCCATATTCTTGAAGATTGATCCTCGTTTTATGGTTCTAACTAGATCTCAACACAAGAAGAGTATGGAAGCCAACAAAGAAACACCTGCTTCAAGTGATCTTAGCCAAACCACTCCTGAAATGAATCCCATTGGGGATGGAAATCTCACAATTAGCCTTCCAACATCATCATAAAACCTAAGGGGAGGATCTTACCTTTGGAATGTCTCACGAAGAAGTAGCTGAAATGCTCCAAAATCCAGACAACCATAGAATCATCAACATCATGATGAGACTTAACCCTTCATTGTACATGCTTGAACTAGCAAAACAAGGGGCCAAGTTGCCTTCAAATTTTGATGTGAGCACTATAGTAAAGACATCTTTTCCACCAATCTCATCCACCATCCCCATTTCATCTACACCCCCATCTCAAAACATCACGGAAAATATCCTGCAAATCACAACATCATTTGCTCCAACTCAACCCAACGTTAACAAGGGAAACACATCCCCTTGTTAATAATCAAAACTTGGACGTAAACACCACATTGGAACAAAACATCCCCCATAATCCATTACAAAATAATGTTCCTCTCACTTTACATTATGACCCATCATCAACATCTTTTCACGGAGCACCTCAAATCCCCCTCCTTACAAATTCACAAGAGGAGGGAGACATGTTTGAACTAGGGGGCATTTTCATCACCACAACAGTCTCACAAGGATTCACCCCCCTTACATTTCCACCTCTCCCACCATCACCATTGTCATCTACACCACTCCTTGGTTTAGGGATTCCCCCTCTACTAAGTATCAATCAAAACAACATCCCAACCATTAATCAAAACATTTTTCCAAATGCTCAAAACTTATTGTTGACATCACAACAACAAACGACAAACACACAAGCAATGGTAACATCATCAAACACCCCCACAACATTGCAAAGCATGGTATCTCAAGGGCCAATCACATCAACAACACCATCCACCAATCACATAATCAACACGACAACACCATCCATCAACCAAATAATCAACACAACATCATCATCTACCACCATACCAAACCCACCACCACCCCCACCATCACCAACATTCACCACATCAAACCAATTCGATGCAGCATTACAAGCCGCTTTTCAAAGAGGATACCAACAAGTGTAGAAACAAAAATTTGTGCAACAAGCCACTCAAGCTATGCAAACTGCCAAAGCTACACAAGCCGCATTACAAGCGCAACAAGAAAAAAAAGACAAAGCTTTATTGCAACAACAACAACAACAACAAGCCAGCCAAGCCACCCAAGGATTACAAGCACAAAGGGTCACTTAAGCACAACTTTTATTACAACAACAAGCAACGCAAGTGCAAGCACACGCTCAAGCATAACTTCTTGCACAAGCAGCGCAAATGCAAGCATATATTAGAAAGCACTAAAGCAATACCAAGAGCAGCAAGAAGCAGCAGAATTGGTAGCTCAACAACAAGCATTGTGGGAACAAGAACAAGCAGAACAACAAGAATTATTAGAACAATAGCAAGCACAACAACAAGAGCTTCAACAAGCATTGTTCATCCAAAAGCAAGTAGAAGCCTACTTTACCCGCCACAACATACCAATACCATTGAATAATGCACCAACCAACCCATCCATCCAAACCATGATTGCAACACCTCAAAACACATTCATCCCACCCCCTGATCCCCAGAATGATGTAATGACACAACTTAGGTTGCTCTCACAACAAGTGCTTGACCTTCAATCGGGGCGGACAACCAAAATGCAAAGCAACTTGTGTCCCTATCCATTCCATAGGAGCCTAGACATGAAACCATTCCCTAAGGGATTTGAGATCCCTTAATTTGACAAAAATATCGAGGGATGGGAAACCCTAAATATCACATTCAGGAATTCCAGGTTCATTGTATGGAGGTTGCATATGACGATACTTATCTGATGCGGCTATTCCCTAGGAGCTTGGCAAGCAATGCTATAGAATGGTTCTCTCACTTACCCTCAGGCATCACAACATTCTAGGAAATTAGAGATGAATTCATTAGAAACTACGCATGTAACATTACAATGGATGTTAGTCTCGAAGAACTATATGCTCTAAAACAAGGAAAAAATGAAACTTTTGCTTCATTTCTTCAACAATGGGGATCCAAGGCCAATCGAAGCAAGTGGACCATGCCAAAAGAGCAACACGTCTGCACAATCATCACCAACCTTGAAAGCCACTTTTCATTCCACCTCAAGGTTTAGGGAATCACCACCTTTGATCAACTGATCTCCAAGGCCCTTAGCATTGAAAGAGCCCTTACAACCCAACCCGTCGAATCAACGCCATATCATGAACAACAAAACAATCGCCCACCATCAAATTACAATGATAAACCTCATACATGGGTGAGAAACAAAAACATCACTAATAATGGCATCATTGATGCCAAGGTGGTCATTAGTGGTCCACGGCAAAATACACCTACACCGCAAATCCAACCACAACGCCAAAACACTCATCACACAACATACCAACTCAATAATCCCACCATCAATAACATCAATGACCAAAGACGACCATCTCAATGCAAAACATACTCCAAACGAAAATACACTACTTTAGGGGAACCACTTGAGTACATCATGAAAAAGCTAATCGACGAAAAACTCATCCAAGCTCCTACATTTGAGAATTACCAAGAACCTGATGTCAAACCTCCTTGGTACAATGAGAATCAACTATGTGAATTCCACAAAATCTAAGGCCACACCACAAATAATTGCATGAGAATCAAGAACATCATACAATATCTCATCGACAAAAGAATCATAAACGTGGAACCACCTACAGGGAATCAGGACCTTAAAATCTACACGAATCCGATGTCAAATCATGGCAACAAAGGGAATAACAAGGATAAAGGAAAAGGTAGTGTAAATCATGTATACGAAATAGTTTTTTCCAACCTCAATGAAAACTGCATGGTCATCACCATCAAAGGTGTCCATGCCGAAGATTGTGGAGTCACCACAAGAGGCGGCAAAGTCACCATTGCAGGATCATCCCAACCAAATAGAGTCCCTACATCAAGAGTCATTCCGTATAGCTACAATGTTGTAGACCAACTCAAAAGAAGGCCAACACACATCTCCATCATGGAGTTGCTAAAAATCTCATTAGCACATAAAAAGATCCTTGAGGAAGCATTAGCCTCATCTACCATCCCCACAAACCTTGATGCGGAACAATTCCAAGCTATGGTCGAAAACATCATAACACCTAATCTCCTTACGTTTTCTGACCAAGATTTTCCTGACCAACCATCTCACAATCGTGCACTTCACTTGGAGGTCATTGTCAACAAAAGAAAAATCAAAAGGGTCTTGGTGGATGGAGGTGCAGGTTTGAACACCTGTTCTTTTAGCCTCATCAAGCAGTTGAAAATATCAGAAGATTCCATTGACAAAGGCAAGGGCATCACAATAAGAGCATATGATCACCAAGAAAGAGTGTCTTAGGGCACAATTAAGCTCCCTATCCAAGTAGGCCCAACACTCATGGAAACCACATGTCAGGTCTTGGACCTCGAATTGCCATACAATATCCTCCCGGGACACCCATGGATTCATGCAATGAAAGCCATAGCATCAAACTTCCACCAATGTGTGAAATTCACACATAATGGACAAGAGGTTACCATCCGTGGAGATCTTGAGCCGTTTTCATACTGCAAGAATCTTGAAGCCAAATATTACAAAATCCCCCAAGTGCCAAAAAATGATGAAGGCCCATCCACATCATACATTGATCCCGCCACTCTCACGTCCACTTATGCGACAGAGACACCTGCCATTCCCACCATATCTGATATCAAACTCATCATCCAGGAGGATAGTTGTGGAAGTTATAGGCTCCCTAACAATGCTTTTTTGATAGGAGAGTTACCATAATCTCCAAGATCACGAGGACGCCCACAAGAAAATCAAGCTCCCACATCACAAACCTATCCTCAAAATTATCCTGAATTCACAAGATGGGGAGACCTTGGCCATGAGGTAATTGAAGCAGATCCATCAAACATGTTGGATCAAGATGAAAGATTGGCAGCTAATCTACCAATGGATGAAAGAAGCAAAGGCCTACAAATGATGCTTGCGATGGGCTATGATTGCAATCAAAGACTGGGACAAAATGACAATGTGCTCTTAATACCAATCATGCCTGAGACGCAACCTATAACAAATCTTGGTCTTGGATTTACCCCTATGAGAATAACCATACATGGCCAAAGTCCTCCAATTAGAGCCGCTAATGTTTCTCCTCAGCCAATCCTAGTACAAGTGCACTCCCCAATACCCATAGGGACGGACATGCATAACTTTATCACTAAGCCCTACATTAGTAGCGATGACGAAGATACCTTATCCAACCTACCTAGGTTATTCAAAGATACCACCCTGTGTATGATTAGTACCATATCCTTTGAACTAGATAGTCAAAATCACGAGATCCACTTAGTCTACCCCCAAATGATCGACTATGACCAATGAGGACCACCAGTTCTCGATACATTCAAAAATGATGAAGCACTTTCAGAATTCATGGGGTTGAGGGATAACATTCTAGATGGAGATCGCAAGGCAGGATTCATAATGGAGTTGGACACACACGTCTATTATGGGGAAACATTTGAATCCTTTAGTCGCAAAAGTGAGAAACAAAGAATCACATCCAAGTCCTTGAGTGAAAACCACACTGTGGCACTCTCTAACAAGAAAATAGTAAAAAGAAAGGACGTATCCAATGGTGAAAACCTCTTTGAGGTGCCCAAGGATGAATGATTCAATCTTCCCCTAAGAGCTATTCATCAAGAGAAGTTAGTAGTCTTCGCCAAAAAATGCAACCCAGTCAACCTAGGAACAGAGGAGACCCCGCATATCACATTCTATGCGAAATCACTATTATCAGATGAACAGGAACTCCTAGCAGCATTCCTAAAAGAAAGGCAAATAAACTTCACATTGAGTTATGCCGATATGCCAGGACTCGATCCAAAGACTGTGGTCCACCACTTGGTAGTGTATATGGATGCAAAACCTATCAGACAGAAGCTTCGCAAAATGCATCCTCAAATCGCTTTGTTAGTCAAAATGGAGCTCAAAAAATTATTAGATGCAGGATTCATACAACCAATTGATTATCCAGAATGGGTGTCAAATTTGGTACCTATTTCAAAACCTGATGGAGCCATCAGAATCTATACGGACTTTAGAGATTTGAACAAGGCATGTCCCAAGGATGATTTCCCACTTCCCAATATCGATATGATAGTGGACATGACAGCAGAGCATGAGATGCTATCACTAATGGACATATTTTCAGGATACAACCAGATTATGATAGCCAAAGAAGACCAACATAAGACAAATTTTACTTGTCTGTGGGGGACCTATTGCTGGAACATGATGCCATTCAGCCTCAAGAATGCAGGAGCAACATATCAACGATTCATGACATTAATCTTCCATGACATGATTCACAAGATAGATGAAGACTATTTCGATGACATCCTATCCAAATCAAGAAAAAGAAAATATCATATAGCAACCTTAAGTGCTATCTTTGACAATATGGAGGAATACAAAGTCAGACTAAATCCCAAGAAGTGTGTCTTCGACGTACAATCAGGTAAACTACTAGGATACATAGTCTCCATGAGGGGTATCGAGGTGGATCTGGAAAAATTCAAAGCAATCCTTGAGATGGAATCACCAAGGAACTTAAAGAAATTGAGGGGCCTCCAGGGCTAACTTCAATCCATCTGATGGTTCATAGCACAACTGGCAGACAAGCAGAACCCATATTAGCACCTTCTCCACAAGGGGGTATCATACAAATGGGATACAAAATGCAAAGAGACATTCAACAAAATAAAGGAATATCTATTGAAACCTCTAGTGTTAATGCCACCTATCCTGAGAAATCCATTGATCTTATATGTGTCAGCAACAGCAACAGCCCTAGGAGCTCTCTTGGCTCAGCATGATGAAAATGGAATGGAGAGGGCTATCTACTATATCAGCAAGACAATAGTTGGCCACGAGCTAAATTACTCCTTCATCAAGAAAGCTTGCCTCACAATAGTATTTGCATCCCAAAAATTCAGACACTACATGTTGGCACACAAGATAAAGCTCATTGCAAAAATTGATCCCCTCAAGTATCTACTATCAAAGGCAATGCTCATAGGTAGAATGGAAAAATGGGTAATGATACTGTCAGAGTATGATATCAAGTATGTAGAGAGGAAAGCCAACAAGGGTCAATTTATTGTAGATCAACTGGCAGAGGTACCTATTTATGTGGATAATCCTCTTGTATCTGAATTTCCAGACGAATCCATCTTTAACCTCAACGTAGCTGACCATTGGAAATTATACTTTGATGGTTCATATACCCAACATGGATCAAGAGCTGGTGTCTTCTTCATCAACCCACAAGGGTACTACATACCAAGGTCATACAAACTAGCATTCCCTTGCACTAACAACATTGCAGAATACGAGGCTTTGACTATATGTCTCAGGATAGCAGTGCAATGGAATATCATAGCTCTTAAGGTCTACGACGACTCACAGTTGATCATAAATCAAGTCAATAATGAATATCAGACAAAGGATGACAAGCTAACCCCATACAAGAAATTGGTGGAGACTCTAAAGGAATCCTTCATCGACATAACATTTGAGCAGATTCCAAGAACCAACAACAGAGCCGCTGACGCCATGGCTACAATTAGGTCTCTAGTAGACATCCCTCACAATGTTCTGAAATAAAAATTTCTGATCGAGCAGCTTCTCATTCCCACATTCGAGGTACCAGAATCAGAATATGTGTGGCAAATCATTGGTCCTAGCGATCCTTGGTATCACGACATCTACACATATCTTCACAGAGGAGTCATACCTGTTGACCTACCATCGAGCCTAAAATGAACCTTTATCAAAAAGGCGTCTAGATTTGTCATCCTAGGTGATACCTTATACATTAGAAGCATATGTTGGTGTGTGGCGACTGATCATGCTATACTGTATAGCCCATGGTATACTGTATCTCCAAAAAAGAAAGAAAACTGACATTGTAAAACCCTAATTCTGGAAGCTTCTAAAAGCTTGTTAAAAGGGGTTGGGATGGGGGTTACAGTATGAGAAAAAAAAATGCGATTATTCACGAGATTGTAATAGGTTTTGCACTAGATAATAAAAGTATTGGATGGCTACGGTTTGGTGGATGTAGCCCAGATTGGGTGAACCACGTTAAATTCTCTGTGTTATGATTTATTCTGTGTATGTTTTAGTTTCTCTATTTATTATTTAAATCTGCATTTAATTGTTAGATATCTGCCATCTCTAACCCTAACAAATGGTATCAGAGCGAGTTGTGTTTTTGATTATCGTCTGTAGGAAGATCTCACGGTTGAGTGGGAGTCTCACGGTTGAGTGGGAGAAATGGCAGATGAGGGTAAGAAGGTTGAGAAGTTTAATGGGTAGAACTATCAATTATGGAAGATGCAGATGGAGGACTATCTCTATCAGAAGGATTTATGGCGGCCATTGGAAGGGAAATCCAAGAAACCTGCAGCAATGTCAGATGAGGACTGGGAGATCTTGGATAGAAAGGCTCTTGGCAGTATTCGTCTATGCCTGGCACAATCAGTGGTGTTTAATATTATAGCAGCAAAGACAACTCAAGAGTTGATGGAAACCTTGGCAAAGTTATATGAAAATCCTTCCGCTTCGAATAAGGTATTTCTTATGAAGTGTCTATTTAATATGAAAATGGTAGAAGGTGGGTCAGTTACTGATCATTTGAATGAGTTTAAACGGTCACCAGTTAATTAACCTCTCTAAAAGTAAACTTTGATGAAGAAGTTAGGGCTCTTTTGATTCTGTGTTCTTTGCCTGAAAGCTGGAATAGCTTGGTAATGGCTGTTAGCAATTCTGTTTCTGGTTCGAATACATTGAAGTTTGATGATGTTGTTAGTGTTATTTTGAGCGAGGAAATTTGTAGGAAAAGCTCAGGTGGAACATCCACATCAGGCATTGTTTTGAATGCAGAAAGCAGGGGCAGAACAAAGGAGAGAGGAAACAATTCTGGAAATTGTGGGAAGTCACGAAGAAAATCAAAGGATAGAAGGTCCCAATCTAGAGAAAAGAGGGATTGCTGGTACTGTGGTAAGCCAGGTCATTTGAAGAAAGATTGTTGGTCTCAGAAAAATAAAGATGGAGACAACAAGGAAGGAATCAAAGAGGCAAATGTGGTAAGTAATAAATCTGATGAGGATGCTTTGATTCTTTCCCTTGATAATGCTGATGATTCTTGGGTATTAGATTCAGGGGCTTCATTTCATGCTACCCCCCATGGGTTATTTCTTGATTATGTCTAAGGATTTTGGGCTGGTTTATTTAGGAGATAACGAACCTCGCTTTGATTGTTGGAAAGGAAAGAATAAAGATTAAGTTCCAGAATGGGAATCATTGGCTACTACAAGAGGTAAGGCATGTTCCAAAGTTAAGCAAAAAATTAATTTCAGTAGGGCAACTAGATGATGAAGGTTGTGTTGTTACATTTAGTGATAAAATTGGAAGGTTAAAAAATATGCCTTAGTGGTAGCAAAAGGTGTGAAAGTAGGAACTTTATATCTTTGTACAAGTCATACTGTTCCTTCTACTTTAATTGTTATGAAAAAGGGTCAATGTTCAGGAACAGTTGCTACAGTTAAGCAAGTAGAAGATCATATAGTTCCTGTGCACTCTGAATTAGCACTGTGGCATAATAGACTTGGGCATATGAGTGCAAAAGGTATGAAAGTACTTCATTCAAATCATGTTTTACCAGGTCTAAAATGTGTTAATATGGATTTCTGTGAAAGTTGTGTGTATGGAAAACAAAAGAGAGTTAGTTTTCTCAATGATGGGAAGCAAAAGAAAGATGAGAAATTGGAGCTTGTGCATACAGATGTATGGGGACCAGCTCAGGTATCTTCTCTCGGTGGCTCTCTGTATTATGTTACATTCATTGATGATGCAACTAGGAAGGTATGGATTTATTTCCTTAGGCAGAAATCCTATGTATTTAAACTTTTAAAAAATGGAGAAGCTTGGTTGAGAATGAGATAGGTAAAAGGATAAAATATCTCAGGATCTGGATAATGGTGGTGAGTATTGCAGCAAAGAGTTTGGAAGATTATTGTTCCTCTAATGGTATTCGTAGGCAGAAATGGTTCCAAGGACTTCTACAAGAAAATGGAGTGGCTGAGCGTATGAATAGAACAATAATGGAGCGTGCACGGACTATGAGATTGCATGCTAGGTTGCCTTTAAAAATGTGGGCAGAGGCTATAAACACTGCTGTTTATTTAATCAATAGAAGTCCCTCTAATCCTTTGGGTTGTGGTATTCCAGAGGAAGCATGGAAGGGTAAGAAGGTGAGTTATTCTTTTCTCAAAACCTTTGGTTGTGAAGCATTTGCACATGTATATTCCGAAAATAGAACCAAGCTTGATTCAAAATCAAAGAAATGTGTATTTGTTGGATATGGCATTGATGAATTTGGCTATAGGCTTTGGGATTTTGAAAATCAGAAAGTTGTGAGAAGCAGGGATGTCATATTCAATGAGAAAGTGTTGTACAAAGATCTGTTGCTTCAGCGTGAGAAGAAAGAAAAAGATTATGTAGTGTTGGATGATATTCCCAACAATGATGTTTCAGCGATTCCTCATGCTGGGCAACAATAGCAACAACAAATACCACAAACTCCTGTTAGACGATCTTCAAGGGTAAGTAGATGTCCAGAAAGATTCTCTCCCTCTATGTATACTATTCTGTTAACTGATGCTGGTGAACCAGAATACTATGAAGAAGCTATGCAGGTGGATACCGAGGTTCAGTGGGAGCATGGAATGAAAGAAGAAATGGACTCCTTGCTGGAAAATCAGACTTGGGATTTATGCAAGTTGCCTGCCGGTAAAAAGGCTTTACCAAACAAATGGATTTATAGGCTGAAAGAGGAGGATGGAGGTAAGAAAAGATTTAAAGCCAGATTAGTTGTAAAGGGATTTGCACAGAAAAAGGGTATTGATTTTGATGAGATATTTTCTCCAGTTGTTAAAATGACTTCTATTGGTATTGTTTTAAGTATTGTGGTTACTAAAGATTTGCATTTAGAAATAGTTTGATGTTGTACAGCTTTTCTCCATAGTAGTGATTTGAAGAGAAATATACATGAATGTGCTCACAAGGATTTGAGGTCAAAGGTAAGGAGAAATTAGTGTGCAGATTGAAGAAAAGTTTATATGGCTTGAAGCAAGCACCTCGGAAATGGTATTTGAAATTTGACAGTTTTATGGCTGAGCAAGGCTACAGCAGGTGTAATTTTGACCA